>BMAO01013769.1:0-37077 GCA_019973975.1 Trichonephila clavata
TAAATGCCAAATATTTATTAATCACAATATTATTTTATCTTAAAAAATAGAATGTATTTTAATCTTTTAATGCGCTTTACTTTACTGTTTTTGTTATGATTACTTGAATTTTGTTTGTTAAAAAGTGTAAGGAGTTAAAAAGAATCGAATATTTTAATATACACAGACTATTTAAAGGAAAGTGTAGAAAAATCCAGACTAAGTTTACTCTCAAAATGGTTAACAAAATGTTTACAGGCAACATTTCTTAGAATTTTATTACATTGTGGGCTTTTAAATTTTTAGAAAAAGAATTTTTCTGGTAATGAAAAAAAGTGATCGAAATTTTAGAAAAAGATATGGAAATTTTGAATGAAATTGATGAATAATTAAAATTTATTTCCAATTTTACATGCATATTTATACAGGTAATCTCAATTCTTAAGCTGATTAATATTTTATTCAAAAATGTGCATTCTACAAATGCGGAAGAGAATTTAATATTGTTCTTATTATCTTATTATTCTTGTTATACATAAATTTTTTTGTCATAATTTGTTTTCAAGTTTATGCACACAGTGTTTATCCATTCTAACATTTTTTAAACATAACATTCCTCAAAAATCCTTAGTTTCTTAAGAAACTGAATTTCTTATTTCTTACATATTTTTTAAGAAGAAAATTTTTATTATTCTTTTCTGATTACATATTCCATTATTTTTCATGCCATATAAGTGTAATAATTTTTGCAATTTTCTAAATAGTAATTTATCTTAAAATACCGAGCTAAAATACCTAAGATGATAAATATTTTTATCGAAAAATGTCAAATATTATTTTTAAGTGTAAAGTGTTATTGTACAGAGAGCTCTGAAAACAATAGCATTTCGTAATTCTTTAACCATTAAACGCAAGATAAGCTGATTTCAAACGAATCATAAATGGTAGAATTTGGAACATGATAAAAGTAAAATTTCTGTAACAAACTAAACAGCTGATTCAATTATTTAGCAACTATTTTGCAGTGTTGCAAGTGCTTATCTGCTGTCCGCAGATGATTAAAATTCGATTGAAGGGAATAAAACACGAAACCTCGCAACCGGCTGCAGACAAGCAGCTGCCACAGTAAAAAGGACTTCATTATGAAATTGTCTTGTCTTCTTTCGGAGTCCTTGATTACGTTAGTTGTCACTGATTACTCAATGTTGTGTTTAGCGTATGAACTTAACTTTTTCAAGCACAACTCGTCCAAGAAAACTCGTCCATCGAGTGGTCTCAGAACGCGAACGTGTCCTAATTTCCGGTTTTGAGGTCTCGTGGAAGTTCATGACCTTAAAAAAGTGTGAACGGAGAGAGACAGAGAAACGTTTTTCGCTTGTCAAGTAAATACTGCCATTGAAAGTGGTCAGAAAAGTTGAAACTGAACAATGCAGCCCCAAGCGTGGTTCTCCATCTTGGAACGAATTTCGTAATTCACAAAATATTGTTTGAAATATTATGTAATTCACAAGTGAGGTAATCAATGAGAAAGTCAGGATTTTTTTTAATAAAAAAAATTGGATGTTTAGTAAAAAATAATATTTTAATGGTTAAAAAAAATATTTGTTGGTCAAAAATCTGCATACATTAGGGAGGATTGAAATTTTTTTTTAAAGAATTTAAGAAATATATCTATGCGAAAAAGATCTTCTCTGGTATATAGATAAAGGGGAAAATAAAATAAAAAATATTTTTTATGTTCAGTATACTGCTACAAGGGAGCTGAAGTTAAGGTATTTAAGCTTTTGTGTGGTAAAAAGTCAAAGTAATTTTTGTTAAAATGAAGCAAGCATTTTAATCCTCTTTTTAGCATTTATTACGATGTTGTTGTCATGTATTTCATGCTGGGATACATACCAAAGATATAGATGAACAGATTACATATAGTACAATTACAGAAGAATATAGATTTTTATATTACAAACAATGATTACAGCATAGAACAGAAGAGGTACGCTGCTTTCCTTTCGAGACTTGAATGCGAAAGTCTTCAGGCGAAAGTCTGATTTCTTTTCCCGAAGATACATCCATGCCTTATTCGGGACTCGAGCCCGAACTCACTCGATTATAAGCCGAGTGTCATAATCACTATATTGGGTGGGGTGGCATTTATTACGATGAGAGGACATATACTAAATAATAGCAAGAAAAAACACCAGGTACATTTATTGGCTTTTTTAGCATTGATTTTTATGGAATCTATAGTTGAAATTACACAATAAAACGGATAAGCAGAAGAATTTTAAAAAAGCATGGGGACCGGGCCAGTGGCGCAATGGACCTTTGCAATGTCAGGTTTTGGACCCCCTAAAATTCTGCCCCTCCCTCCCTGCGAAGCGGGGCTGTACGTTACGCCCCTGAACTGGACTGATTAGGTAAACGGGGACTCGGAATGAGAGCTGGGTTATGAAATTTTGCATGTTATATATATATATATATATATATATATACTCACAGTTCAGCACTCATTTATCAGAAACCACAATTTGGTTATCTATAATGCACAAAAATAATTATTTTCAAGTCTAAAATCATCAAAATTAAAATTAAATCGTTTTCCATTCTTTCACAAAGTTAACCCTTTTGTGGCAGTATTAAATTTTGATATTATTTGTGTTATATAATTATTTTTCTTCTAATCTCCATACCATAGAACTTCTTTTCTACATAGGTAAGTTTCTGATTAATTATAATAGTTTCTTATTCATATAATCATGATCCATCCTACTTTATACGTATAATGAGTGTATCAAGGTAATAAATAACTCAAAAAAGAAATAAAGATACTAGACCTAATATGAAATACGTTCGTTTTTTACACAAATTCAACATAATGTAAAGATTTTGCTACACTATAGAAAAAATAAATAAATTTAAATTGAAAAAGAAACTCACAGACAATGATTACAACATTTCGGCGCCCCTTTCTTCCTGAACGTTCCAGAAAGATTGCCGAATTAAGAACTGCTTAAAGATTACAAGAAATAATGACGGTTGAATTGTTTTGAGAATTTTGCTTTCCTTCTGTCTCTTAAGTGGACGTTTGATTCCGAGAGAAATTAACTGTTGGAAAAAGTGTAATAAATAAATACGAAGTTCAGCAACTTCACTCTTACCTATCATTAGTGTAACACGTATCAACAAAAATTAATTTTCTCAAAACTAATAAAAATAAGGACAAATTTTTTTAAAAAAGTTATCATTTTTGATACAATTTTTTTTCTAATTACCGTAAAATCCGGGGTATACCACGCACCTATACTTTCAAGCGGCAATTTTTAGTTTTTAGATATACAGTAGAATGTCGTTTATCCGAAACAATTGGGACCGGACACTTTTCGGACACGTGATTGTTCGGATAACCGAAAACCGAATGCGATCCATGCAGTATATGATACTGGACACTATACAAATATTGAAAATCATCACATGCGGGAAACGTGCTTGAAGAAAAAGCAAAATAGGTGCAAAATGTCGCAATTTTATCTTTATTGTGGAAAATAATCACTTATTTTCCCCTGTATCATTGTACACCTTCGTCTTTTCACTGCAAGGTCTCTAGATTCTCTTGATTAGCAGTAGTTGAGTAGGACAACAGACTGACTGTTGCTTGTACCACTTCATAGCTGTCTGCTTTTGATGGACCCTTGCTACTTTCGTTGTGTGTTGTCCTCGTCTTCGTCCATTTCATCGTCGATAGGGTTGGATTCTTCTTGCACAGAAGTCACAATTTCGTCATTATTTAGCATTTGAAATTCACAGTCTTCTGCATCGCATGCCATCCAGGTTTCTACATCAACAAAACTCAACAAAAGAGCACGAATACACCCCCTCACTTGGAAATGAACTGACCTAATATTCCACGCAGATGTTTACCAAATCACACAAATGAAATTCCCCAAATATCCCCACCTTGGGTTTTCCCGTCACTTTTGGCCTCACGCGAAACAACAATTGAGCATTGTACTGTTTGAAAACGTATTCGAATTCTGATCCAGATATTTGACGCTCCGAATAATAAACCTTCGGATAAACGACGTTCTACAGTATTCGCCGTATAACGAGCACCAACTTTTTTTACAAAGAAACCTGAAATGTACGTGCGCTATGCTCTTATGTTTTGAAGTCATTTATTCGAGATACTATCCCAAGTTTTAGGGGGGAAAAGTATATTTCAACCACAATTTAAGTGCGTAAGGAATGTCATTTCTTTTAAATAAACCGTATTTCGATATATGAGTAAGTCTAATTTTTTTTCTAAGCTCATCTTTTCTTATTTTCAAAGCTCTCATTTTTATACCCGGCGTATACAGAGGCGGATTAAGGTAGTTGGAGGCCCTTGGCGGTGAAAGGTTTGAGGCTCATGGGCTTAAGAATCGAAAAACTAAAATAGTGGAAAGAGTCACATACTTTAAATTCTCAAAATAAAAATGTTTTGCTATAATAAAACTCCTCGGCTAAAGAAAAATCTTAACTGCATGAAAAAATTAAAAACCTTACTTAAGAGCTTACAGTTTTGCTATACAGTTTGATTTCCTTTGGCAAATTCATCAATTATTTTTACCATATCTATTTTGTCCAAAACATTTTATTCTGCATATAATATGGCCATGTTGTTCAATTTGTCTTTTCTCCCATAGTACTTCTTAAATTATTTTTAACACGTTTTAATACAAAAAAGATCATTCACCTGATGCATTCAATTTCGGTATTGTTAAAAATATATATATTTTCAAAAGTTTTTTTACACATTAGCATTTCTCTTGCTTCTCGATAAATTTCTAGCGGGGGTTTCATTGTATCATTGTTTTCTTTTCATTTCTTGTTCCAAGGTGGCGTGTTTGGTTTGTCGCTGGCCTTTGCACTCATCAAGCTTGGGGCCCCTGGCGGCCGCCAGGTCCGCCACCCGCTTAATCCGCCACTGGGCGTATAACACGCGCAACCTTAAATTCCAATCTTATATTTTTTGTTAAAAGTGCGCGTTATAAGTAATATTTTAAGGTAATTTTAATTTTTAAAAAAAAGTACCTTTGTCCGAAATATTTACTTTATAAAAAAATAATATTTTAAACAGTTATTAATTGCACTGTACCCTCTTCTCCCCCCCCCCCAAAAAAAACGTTTCCTGTGTTCAGTGAGAATTTAAGAAACGGGGAAAAAATGCATATTAATTATAAATTCAATTTTTGCAATATAACCATATATACCCGATTTTTTTTCACTTTAGATTCTGCTAAAATGTATCCAAACGCTTAAATGTAAGAAAAATGATAGATGTATTTATTAAAATAAAACTAAAGAAATTGAAATTGCTATGACTTTTTTGTCTTATGTTAAAATTATTGCTATTGGTAAATATTCATGTTTAGACTTGTAGAAATTAATTTATTCCTATTTTGCCAGCATATTTTCTTAAGATTTTATTCATTTATTAATTTTTGCTTGATTTAAGATCTTTGTTAGCCCCATAGACTCCGAAATCATATGGTTGGCTCTATCTACACTCAAGTCCATAAATTAAGGATAATGAAGTTCAGGCAAAGAAAGAGACAGAAGCAAAACAAATTTGACTTATTTGTAAAGTCTATTTATTAAACAAAAGGTAAAGAGCAAAAAGGATGCTATATGTTTGACATAATTAATAAAAATTGCGATTTTTACTCCCTGGAGCAAATTTTAAAAAAGAACCTATTTACAAAAAACAGTATAACATGGTTAGTATGATGCTTAATACGGAGTATGTCTCCCGGACGATGCAATACAGGCCTTACAACGCCTACGCATGCTGAGTATCAAATTATCAATCTGATCTTGGGGAATATTACACCACTCATCAAGCAATGCCCTTCGAAGTTCCGGTAGACAGGTGGGAGGGGGTTGACGGGCTGCAATTCGTCGGCCAAGCATATCCCACACATGCTCTATTGGATTCAAGTCCGGTGAGTATGCTGGCCAATCCATACGGGTGATATCCTCCGATTGAAGGCATTCGTCTACAATGTTTGCACGGTGAGGACGGGCGTTGTCATCCATAAACAGAAATTCAGCACCCATGGCGCCCCGAAACAAACGTACATGTTGTTCCAGAATGACATCCCGATAGATGTGGCCTGTCATCGTTACACTCTGAACATGCAGGTCAGTTCTGGAACCAAGAATAATTCCTCCCCAAACGAACCATCCTGCACCACCGTAACGGTGTCGTTCAATGGTGTTCTCTTGGTGGTAACGGGTACCTAGCGCTCTCCATATGAAAGTCCGGCGAGAATCAGACTGCAAACTAAACCTGGACTCGTCGGAAAACATCACACAAGACCACTGTTGCGGTGTCCACAATGTACGCTCTGTATTCCAGGTTAATCGCAGGCGACAGTGAGTTGCGGTAAGGGGAACAAATCTGACAGGCCTACGAGCATATAGACCAATGTGCCCTAAGCGTCTGTACACGGTCTGCCTTGAAACTGTCGTACCGGTAGCTGAAGAGAGCTGACGACATAGGTCTGATGCTGTGCTCCGTCTGTTTCTTTTGGCAGTAACTGCCAAATACCGGTCCTCATTCGGCTTTGTAACTCGGGGTGACCTGTGCTGTAACATCTACTCACATTACCATCATCTTGGAATCGTTGCCAAAGCCTGGAGATGACACTCTGGGCGATTCCAAGTTCCTCGGATACTTCGAGCTGGGTACGTCCACATTCCAGTCGTCCGATAATTCTACCACGTAAAAAATCATCCAAATGCTTCCTTTGTGCCATAACTATTCGGTTATTGCACTGAAAGGCTTTTAAAGCACTTGTGAACAATTTTACTTCTTTGCCACCATTCCTTATATACCCCTCTCTTACACTCTCGTCATTATGACGTACCATCCGCGCCATCTGGTGGTTTCCTGTAATTTGCATATTCTTCTTCAAGATGTGTGTGATAATTCTATAAGTGAAATTTTTATTTTAGTGTTCAATTTCTGTGTGATTCTGAATTATTCTTAATTTATGGACATGAGTGTATATACATACCTGTGGATTAGCAATAACATGAAATGAGTTACCATATTTTTTTAAAACCTATTTATCACAAACCTTATCTTGTTGAATATATTGTACCAGTACCTCCTTTAAGGTCAGACTTCCAAGCGTATATACAAGCCTTGGGCTAGTAGAGGTCCCGCGTGTTTTTTTTTTTTAATTCCCTTCAATAGCCATATTCCAAGGACATGTGCAGATGCATTATGAAAACTAGTCATAGATTGCAAAGCGTTATAATTATTTTTTTTTCTTCTTTATACTCACACTGGCTATCGCGCTTTTCACAGTTAAATGTACGAAGACTCATCACTATCGAATTTTTTGTATTGAATAAGTCACATAGCGAGGTAGAAATGTTAATTGCATAAAATTATTCATTCTTAAGGATCACTTCATTTTTTTTAAAATTCACAAAAGCAAGACCATTTTATCAAATATAGATTAGTAGACTTTACAACATAACTGAACTGAACACAGTGGCGCAACAGCCCATGAAAGTCAAGGCCTACTGTGCCTATTTTAATTTACGTGACCTTGGACGCTGGGCATGCATGTGCAGATGTTTCGGTCAAATGGTCAGTCTGACGCGAAACCCAAAGTGTTCAGATCCTAAGCAAGCTTGATGCTCATTTATCAACCCACTGCAGGGATGAAAGGTTGAGTCGACCTTGCCCAGCCTGGGATTTGAGCCCCGGATCTGCGACGTGGAAGTGGAATACACTATCACTCAGCCATTGGGCTTCTTAGAACGTAACTTATTATGTCAAAAAAAATTTTAGCTTGAAGTAAAACCCTTTTCAAAACGTAATTTAATAATTACGATAAAAATAAATTTAAGATCCATAATATCACTAAGATTTTTCAGTCTAATGCTGTTTTTCATGAAATAAAAACATGTTTAAAGGCTTAAATGTAAAGAAACCGATGAACATGTTTGTTAAAAGTAAAGAAATTAAAACTGCAATGATTTTTTTCTCTTATGTTAAAATTAATGTTACTGATCATGTGTTACTTATTTTAATTATTCAGTAATTATTTGCTTAATTTAATGAGGCTCCAGACCACAGGTTCCGAAATCCTTAAGGGGCCCTATTTATATCCACACCTGTGGATCTGACTAATTATCAGAAATAGTTGAGAGATAGCAGGGTGCAAAAAGCTATGAATGTTTTTAAGTCATTTTTTTTTTGAAACCCTGACTATGAATGGAATGAATTATAACAATATATGACCTGAGTAGGACAAGGAATATTTCAGCTTGGGTATGAATTTTACTTCAATCTCCATCCGTATCTTCATCAGAATTCTTACGGCAAAAGAAAAAATTTCAACGCAAATGCGACATTCTAACATTTTGGGGAATTGGTTTCTTGAAGAATATGTTTCAGGAAAAAAAGGAACCATTTTCAGTTCAGTTGTACTACCCTCAACTACAAGGGGTGATCAAATGAAAAGGTACGAAACGACGCGGTGGGTACAAATATAGACTTTATTCAAAATATACACCATAGGCCTGAGCACAACGATCCCACTGATGAACAAGCCGCAGGATTCCTTGTTCCCAGAATTCCTGTGGCTGTGACGAGACCCAGTCCTTCACAGTGTCCTTGAGTACGTCGTCCGAGTTGAAGCGCTTTCCTTTCAGGTGTTTCATCAGTGGACCAAACACATGGAAATCGCAGCGTGACATGTCCGGACTGTAGGACGGATGGTCCAACATCTCCCATTGAAACTTGCCCAGTTCCATTTGTGTGACTCTGGAGACGTGTGGACGCGCGTTATCATGGAGCAGAACCACACCCTCCGTGAGCAGCCCCGGTCTTTTGTTCTTGATGGACCTGCGTAGGCTTCGGAGTGTCTCACAGTACACATCGGAGTTAATGCTTTTTCTGTGCTCGAGTAATTCTGTGCTCGCATCATTTGGACGCCGCTTTTTATAAGAGCCTTTGCTCTCTCCTGCGCATGCGGGCACCCGCGCATGATCCGATCCCAGTCAGAGTCTCCAATGGCATCCCCAGATGTCTCGCTACATTCTCCCTTGGCGGAATATGCAAATATTTAACTGTTTCATTTTTATGTCGTTTCGTACCTTTTCATTTGATCACCCCTTGTACTTCCAGACTTTTCTCTTTTTTTAGTAACATATCAACTCGGGAAACAATTTCTTTAAAAATTCTATTTTTTCAGTAATATATATATATATATAATTACCATTTGTCACTACTTACTATTGAATTTGTCTAATCACAACATATTATATGCTGCAATAATTAAGAAACCAGGATTTTATGCAGTGTAAACACTTATATGAAACAATTATTGATATTAGTGAAACACGCGCGTGTTTATACTTCTTCATTTATTATTGTCTTACATCCTGAAGAAATAACTGTGTTTACAAAGGAAATTGCTAATATAACGTTGACATTACCAAGCCAAAAAAAAATGTATTTACAGTGCAAAGCCAATTTGTGTTATACTCAAGGAAAAAATAGTATTAAAAATTTTTTTTTTCATCGCACGGCACTACTAATTACATATCTGTATCGACACATTACATATTTGCATTACACCAGCGATGAGATTCGATTAATTTAACAAAATTGTCACCGCCTTTAAAAATCTTTCAAGTAAAAAATAAATTAGGCCAGCTCTTAGAAAAAACTCTGGTTAGTTTATTTTAACTAAGGTTTTTCGCTTAATTCAACAAGAAGTTGAGCTACACCTCAACCAAATTGAAATGAACCAGCTATGAATATTTCTGCTACTAAAAAGTGGCTACAATTTCCGAAGGCCACTAATAATTAAATAAGAAAAATACGAGAGATTACTTTTTCAAAAAAATTTTAAAAATAAAGTTAACTCCTAATTAAACGAAAAAGCAAGAAAGCATACTATGTCAATAAGAACTAAACCATTTATCATCGTAATATCAACAAAAAAAAATGTGTGTGTGTGTTTATTATCATTTGATAGAAGTGAAAACTTCTGATTTATTGTGGGCAAGAGAATCCAATTCTTCAGATGTACTACGGTTTTTTATGACATTTTCGCATGCGGCCGTTAAGTAGTTCCCTTTTTCGTGCCAATTCATCGGTGGATTTGTTTATTTAATCCTTTTTCTGTAAAGGAGGTAATGTTTAAATAATTATGCATACATGAGTATATACGTTTTAAATGTTCTTTAGTCCAATTATTTAAAAAATATTTATATGTAAATTACTTATTTGCATTATATTTTTTGTTATATATATGTTTATATGGTACTTACGTACTATTGCAACAATGCGAGCGTTCAAGATAAATCGCCAAGTTGGTAATCTTGAATTCCCATGTGACGTACTCGCTGAATCGGCAGCCATTTGCTTTTTTTTTATATAATGTTGCCAATACCATTGCAATAATACGTTAAGTGCCGTTTATATAAGTAATAAAACGCCATATACTACGTAAGGCTAGAAAAACGTATACCCTGAGATCCGTTTACTTATCTTAAAATTCTCTAAACGAACAAAAAGAGAAAGTTCCTACCTTTTCACAATTTGCTTTTATTTTCTCGTGATCTCTCTCTTAGTTGTCATCACTAATATAAATTTTAAAAATATAGGCAACTTTCTCACCAATTAACTTCATTAAAATTTCAGATTTTAATTCTTTTGTATCTTTTTGTGCTTAAGTGTTCTTTCTACTGAATCAAAAAAATAGATCCCATGTTTCGTTTCTTCTTATTTTCAATCTCCAACATAAGAATAATCTTTTTTTTTTCCAATTATTTTTGCTTGGGCTTCTCTTCTCTCGATCACTCGAGTTGAGTGGTAGCGGGCTGCATGGCAGTAATATTTAAAGAAAGAAAATAAAACATCACGGAAGAAAAGTGTGCATGAAATTTTTTGAAAAAGAACACGCGCCAAAAAAGTTTTCAATTCAAAATTAAGCGCGAGTCGCCTATCCGAGCACGATTTCCAACTAGGGCCAAGAAAAACTAAATTTTACTATCGCACTCGAACCTGACGTTTCATTTAAATTCACTCTTCAGCAAAACGTGCCTAAAGAAATTTTCACTTCAAAAACTTCCTCAATCACCTGATTTAAGCCCAGTAGAACATATATGATGAGAATTTGAATTTTAAAAAGAAGAAAACATGACGTATAAAAACAAAACGTGAAGTTTAAACAATAATCACAGAAGTATGGAAGAAAATAGATGCAGAAATTACAAAAAGTTAAAGAAATGTATACAAGACGCTTTTGTTGCGTAATTTTTTTGTTTTTTGATTATAAATTTTTTAAAATAATAATTATACTATGTTTTAAAAATTGACTATGTTATTCGAGTAAGAAGAAGTTGCAGGTATTATTAAAAAAATGCAACTTCTCGATATATTAATTTTTATTAGTCGAAAACATTAAATTTTATAGAAAATTGTAAGCGTACGACACTTTTGCGCTCACTGTAAATATCTATAACTACTGTATAATTTAAATAATCGATTAAAAATTGGTTCAAAATAAATAAAAAGAAATTTACATAGAATTAAATATTTTACGGTATGAAACACTTATTGTAATGTTTGGGAATTTTGATACAGATATCAGATTTCCAAATGCTCGTAACAAAAAGAATTTCAATCTGAATTGGCAATTTGTAAATTGATATTGAAGCATTCATTCTGAAAATATCTGATGTAAAATCACTAACAGAGAGAGAGTGTCTTTTTCGCTTGAATGATTACTGAAGTCTCTCAGCCTTAAAATTTATAATCCTACGAAGATTTTACCATGAAATGATTACAGTATTTTAATTATTTCGCTTCGTGAGAAAACCAAGTCATTTTGGGCATGGTTGCTTCTAAGAAACTATATTATTTATATTATTTCTTCCGACAAAGGATAGAATATATCTTTATAGACATTAGATTTCTATTACTGTTTGGGAATGAGTTAGAAGTCTCTTCCTTCTATCCTTCCCTAAGGGAAAAAACATCGAAGTCTTTCTCTCAAGTTTTGGTTTATTTATTTCTTCAAGAAGATTGTTCAAGAAACAATTCAATAAAAATTAGAATAATGTTGCAGGTTTTGTGTAAACTCATGCAGTGAAAATCGTTTAACACGAAATTGAATGGACAGTGAAATATTTTTTCTTGTTAAAACAATTTAGTGTTAAAGAATGTTGCAAAAAAAAACATATATTCAACAAAATTAAATTTTTTGGAGTTCATTATATGTATTTTACACGTATTTAATAAAAATAAATGAAACAAAAATATTCGTAGGAACTTAATGAAATTGAACACAAAATTTTTAAATTTTTCGAAAAACCAACTTTTATTGAGTTTTTTAATTTTTTTTTTATAATAACTTGACATTTTCTTTGCGTTGTCTTTTTAGCATCAAATTGTCAACAAGTATTGTTCGATGTCATTCATTTTGCAATTCCTTTCACCATTGGGATGTACGTCTAAATAACTGCGCATACTTTGCATTATGTTCTTCATTTCGGATGACGTGGGAACATGATCTGCATTATTCATTTCATTTTGGACATCAGAATCTGCATCAATGATATTTTTTAAGCCTTGAACAAACTCCAAAATATCTTTGCCTGCCTTAGTTGAGGTTTTACACATTATCAAAATCTACTGCAACGAATTCTTTCAGTGATACTGTAGGACAGTCCGATAATACAGAGAAACTTTCTCAGATATTTCATTAAGTGTCAGACCAGTTTTAATATCCTTCATCTCCCAGAAAAGAAATCCTTTCGTGTTAAGCTATTTTCGTTTCGTTTTAAGAGAAAATAAATGCATTAAAATCCATAGTAGTTTGTGGGGACCGATGTATTATGTCGGGTTAACCAATATTACGTCTTAAACGTTTTCGCGTTAAACGTATTTCACTGTATATAATTTTTAAATTCATATATAGTCTCTAAACCAAAGAGAGTATGCAGAATTTATTTGCTTAGGTAATTTTTTGTCCCAGCTTTATAAGTGTTTTTTTTTTATTTAAAAAGATATTTCTGATTCATAGATTAATTTCTTTCAGGTCGTGAGTGTTATCAAGTTTCGATACTTACGTATTATCGCAACAATCGCCAACGTTCAAGATAACTCGCCAAATTGGCAACCCTAATGTTTCTAATGGATGGCTGCAATTTTATTTACAAGCACACTCACACACACTTAAAGAAAAAGTGTAGTGGAAGAGAGATAATTATATGTTGTTGTTGTTGCTTATCCACTTGGCCTAGACCACAAACTAGACCAAGTCCAAGAGACCGTGTTGCTTAATTAAATTAAAAACAACATCCTCCTCATTCAATAATTGCCCCGCAGAGGCACCAATACATGCAATGATATGGGAGGGAGAAGCCATAGACGAACAGCGGCAAGAAGCATAAATCTTCTCAGGTCCATTAAATATTAAACTCTTGATGTGACCAGTCCTAAGTCTAGATAAAGTGGTCTGAGCAAGTCTAGGACAGGTCCACGGTAGGGACAATCCTGAACACTTAGCGGCATACCAGACATGTTCAGGCGGGGAGACCAATTATATGTTTTTGTGTGATAGGATTATCTGCTCAAAATTCAACACTTGCTGTTGTATATTTTAACGTATTTTCTCATGTTCGAAAAGAAGAAAAATAGCAAAGTCTTTGATGAGAGATACTAATTATGTTATTTTTTTAATACATAATCTACATTTATTTTTTAAAGATTCGACTTACATAAAAGTCATATATGACATTTGAATTCCTCGAGTTAAGTTGAATATTTTTTATGAGATCTCATTAAGGAAACGATTGTTGATGAAATAGAATTGATGGCACAGAGATAATTGCTGAGTGAAGAATATCTTAAGGATAAGTAATTAGAACATAACTTAATTGCTTTAATTTCAATTTCTTAAGCAAAAACAAAAGCAATGACAATTTTAATAAACTTGAGCTGGATTTATTTTATTTATTTTTTTCGAACAAAATAAATATTATTATTCGATAATTGCATTTAATTTTACTATTTGATACGACCGAATAGAAATGAAGAATGTCATTCTCACGTAAGAAAAACAAGCACACGCGCGCGCGCGGACATTAGTTATTCCATTACAAAAACCTTTTGCCTTGCACACAGATATTAAACAAATCTGCTGACTTGGATGGACAATATTGTGACTATAAAGATGCTTCAGAGACACAACTGGTGACAGTATGAAACATTGTTGGACATTGAGAGGGGGCGAAAATTAGAACTCAGAAAAGTAAGTTGGACTAACAGGTGTATTGGCCACCACCTCGGTCGGAGCGATATGGCAGTTGATCGGTGTAGGTAATAATGGATCACGGAAGGCATAGTCTACCAACGCTGAGAGTCAGGGCGTCCCAGGAACGTAATGTGCGGGGTAATAGCCCTGTCATAAGAGTGGTCATGTCTTCACCAACAACGTCTCAAGAATTGGTTCGATGCCATTTACCACCTTCGAGACATCTGGTGGTATCAAGGGAAACCCTTCGGAGAAGACTGCCCAACGCAAGTATAAGGAGCTGACAACCATTAAGAAGCCTACCACTGACTCCACATTATAGATAGTGTCGATTGAATGCTTACCGACCTTTGAGCAAGCTGAAGAGTTGTATGATCTTCAGCGAGGAATCCAGATTCAGTTTCAATGCTGATTACCAGTGCATATTTACGTGGAGCCGGCCAGACAACAGGTAGATCTGGCATTTGTTGTCTAGAGGCATCCAACGATTACACAAGGTTGCGATTTGTTGGAACAAACGATTCCCTGTAATCATCCTTCAACGCACTTTGACGGCACGCAGTTACATGGACGAGATTTTAACGCCAGTTGTACTTCTTATGCTAACAAGTCTCCAGGTGCAATTTAACTGCAAGACAACGGTCATCTACATACTGTGTGTGACTCTTCCAACAAAATCATCTAAGATATGGCGTATTTCGTAGCCTGACAGTTCACCAGACCTTTCGTCAATACAGCTTGTCTGGGACGTGCTTGAAAGGCAACTGCAGCCGTCCTGAATTACTAATGAATTAACTCTCCAGTTGAAAAGATAATGACCTGATCTTCCACAGGTGACTTCATTGATTTGATGCCACGCGGTGTTTCGGATTTTATAGCTGCCAGAGGTGGATTTACTACCTACTGATTTGTAACATTTTCATGTTATATCTTTCGAATAAAGCAATCTATTCTGGGTCTTTAAAAGTTCTCAAAAACAGACATTTGGGCCAAGTAGAAAAATGCACAGCTAGAAAAATTCAATTACTTGCTAAATATGGGCTTTTGTTGCAAACATTTATAAAAAAAAGCATAAGATATGTACATTTGAGAAACTTGTACTAAAATACAAACATGAAAATTTATTCAAGCATTTTATTCCAGTACTCTTTTAAGTCAAAGCTCAATTTCAGGTATCGTTTGCTGTAATATTTTTTGAAACTTTCAGAATTTATAATACATACAAATAAAAAGTAACAGGAAAACAAAACGATATTTTAAAGAAATAATGTTTGATTTAAATAATATAACTGTAATTGGAATATACCAGTTTAATTTTCTTTTATGCTACACTATCTGTAATATCTGTTACAACAAAACAGGACAGAAAGAAGCAGTAGTTACGTTTTTACAAATCAATGTTTAGGAGAAAAAAAATGCTGCATAACCTTAGTCATTTTCCCCTGAAGTATCTATTAATGGATTGTCTAGGAGGATGTATGAACTATTTTTCGTTCTTTCGAATAATTCCAAAGAAATCAAAAAGAACAAAACTATTATAACAGGAAAAAGTTATGATTTAGTGTATTTTCACATGACTAAAATAATTAAAATAGGAATTTATGTAAGAAAAAAGAGTTCGTTTTTTAACATTTAGTCTCTCAACTATATAGATCAAATAATCTCTTAGGTACTTAGTGAGTAATCTGAGCAGAAGTAAATAAAGAAAAAAAAAATTAATCAAATTTTCGTTTTAATGAAATGATTCTTGTTTCGACTGGTGAGATTTAGTTCAGTTAATAGAAAGTTTTTGTATATCTGTTTTTTAACCAATTTAGATATCTATTAAACCAGAGCTTCTCAAACTTTTACTGCTTACGACCCAATATTCAATCATAATTTCATCCTATACAATAACATTGTATTAAACTCGATAAAAATTACAATAATAATTATTACTGTAACTGTTTATTGGATAAAACGATACTCTGACGCTAAAACTACAATACGACTTTTACTTCTTAAGTGCCGCCGTCGTATATAAACGTCTCACTCAGCCTGTGTTAAAATTGCCCCGGATGTATATATATACGTCTTTCCGAAATACAATCTTTTCTGTTCACTGCTATCCATAAAACTATTCCGATGGCTTTGGAATGCAATAAAATTACCTTGACAGTGTTTGAGAAGGATTTATTTATTTCAGAGGATGTACTTATTTATTCCCTTTCTCCTCCTCCCCATTACACCACATGCACTTGCATACGTGCAAAACTGTGGCATTGGGGAGCGATTCGTGTAACTTTTAATCGACAGTTAAGGGATTAATTATAAACGGTAAATTATCAAGGTAAGTTCTAATTTTTACTCATATTTTTACGTATATATATCACAAGCCCGTGGGGTCACTGGCAATTATTAAACTTGCGCTTAACTTAGTATTGTTAAATTAATTATAAAATATATTGTGCTGTACTGATACATTTCTAGGTGTATTATATCAGCGTAAATGTTTTTTATTATGTCAGAATGTATTTTGTATGTGTTTACTTTCAATAAATTAATAATTTAAAAGAAATAATCTTTTGATTTCGACTTTTCAATATGCTCGCGCCCCCCCCCCCTTCCTAAGGTTATTACACTCCGCTGGGGGGAGAGCGCCACACAGTTTGAGAAGAGCTGCATTAAGCAGAACCTCATAATTTTGAAATGTTGTCAGACAAAGGGTTTGACATCCGAGTTAGCACTTCCTTTTCAATTGATTGATTCGGTTATTAGAAATCTTACTGTATCTTATGAGCAATTTTTAACTCATTATTTGTTCCAATGAAGGACCTGATTAACAGAGCTCAAAATTTGAATAAAGAAACTAAAGTTAGCAATTAAAATTTATATAATTTGAGAAAATAAAAAGCGATAACATTAGACTTATATTAAAAACTCAATCTTGAAAATTTAAAAAAGAAACGTTTTTTTAAACGTTCTCTTCTTTTCCTGTATTATAAAAGTCGTGTACTTTTTTTTAATAGACGTTTTTTTTTTTTTTTTTTGTATCTAGAATCTTGTGTATCTTATTTTCAAGTATTTTACAATATTTTCTCTATAACAGGGAACCATACTTTATTTTCTATTTTTTTCTCCTAAGAAAACTTTTAAGTGGATAAGGCCTAAAAAAAGGCAAAAAGTTTATAAGGTTTGAAATTTTGAAGACTTAAGATTTAACTAAAGGTTTTTGTTGATAATTTATGATATGCTGTAAAATATCGAAAAATAGGTGCTAATGGAATAATGGGTATATATGCACAGTAAACTCCCTGAGGCTGAAAAGTCCTCACGAGATTGCTTGAAGAAATTAAAGAAGTTAGATATTTTGGGTTCAGTCCTAACTACCTGAAACTGAAAGTTACTTTGTCTGTAATCCTTCAGAAAACCTAGAGTCATGTTAATGCAAAAAAATCAATCTATCATAAATTTACAGTCTTCCACTTCAATGCAATATATTAGAATAAAAATCAGCTATTTTTTTATATAAAATATAGTAATTTATTTTTTATTATAAACAAAATATTTCAGTTTGTATGTAATAAGTATGTGTATTTATATATTGCTAGTCAATCAAAATGCAACACATTCTGTGATTGGCATTGGATGCTAATAATTGTATCTTCTTGCAGCACCAACAACAATCGCTCTATAAAAAGAAAACAGACTGACGTTTTTAATACTAGAATAGCTGGTTGTAGCAACTTTAGTATAGATCGAAGAAAAATACGAATGCCATTCGAGCATCGCTTCTGATTTCGACCGAGAAAATATCGTTGTATATAGAAAATGCACATTTTCCTTCTGAGAAACCGGGGACTGTGTCGAAGCAACAATGATTTGGATGTGTAGGTACAGGAGGAAATAACTGACTGACGGCGTCGATTGTACCTGCTTCATCACACTACTACATTTTGTGTTGTAGGCTATTACTCTGTGTATTTCTACACGACACACTATCTGATAATAGGAATATTGAGCGCATGGCGGTGATGGATGGTTCCCCCACATCAAGAGCTAGCAGAAAACGCATTCTGCTGCACAACAATCAGTTTTCACACATACTATTCGACATTATTTGCAGTACAATGGAATATCTGCAAGATGTCCATTATTGAGATTATCTTTGGGTCAAACTACAAGCGTTTGAGTCTTCATGAGATACACTGAACATCGAACATGGACATCTGAATGGCACTTCATTATCTTTACAGACAAATTACCCTTCTGTCTGCAATACGTGGATGGTTGAATTTGTCTTTGGAGACATCGTGGAAAGAAGTTGCTTAGCTGTTCTCTTATGCATCGCTATGGTGGTCTTGCATCAGGTTATGTGGTTTAAATTGGTATTAAATTCCAATTCCACATCCCCCCCCCAGTACGCATTGCCAATCCAATGACCAACCGTACTATAGCTCTGAGTATTTTGAATCTGTTGTCCTCCTTTACCTTTAAAGCTTGCTAACGGTGGCTGCACAATCTGATTGGAAATATATGACCACAGGTGGTATACAATTTTCTTCACCCACCAGATTGCATTGTTGCATTTCCTTGTCTTTCTCTCAGTCTATCACTTATTGAATACGTATAGTCGACTGGCCCTTCTAAATTAACTGCTGCTACACCAGATCAACTTGAAAAATGTGGGAAAACGGAATGGGTTACTACACCCCTACAAGACATCTCAAATCTCGTTCATTCACGGTAAACAATTACAACGGTTATTTCCAGCCGTGACATCAGCATTCAGCTCTGTATACATCGTCTTCCTTACCTCCCAAAAGGCTGTATTTATAATCATTTCTCTTTTATACTGTGTGTTATTCCTCTCATAAATTTGGTTTTGTCTTTCTTAATTTAACATTTTGATTCGCCAACAGTGTATAAAATAAAAATCATATAAGCATGTTAAAACTAACAAATCCAAATTAAAAGTTAGTAATCCAAATTAAAGTAACACTCACATATTTAAATTAAATACCCAACAGTGCAAGAAACTGTTGTTTTTTTTAAATTTTGCTTTAATTTTATACGAAATTAGGAATGTAATTGTTCTATTATCTTATTAATAGGAGGGAATTACCTGTTTTTAAATATTATTTAAATGGTGCATCAATAAGAAAATTGGTACTTTTTTTTCTTTTTACCGTTAGACCTATGAATAGTCATTAAACTTTTTACTCTTCCTGTAATTATTTTTGAAAATAAATAAATTTTTCTAAACAAAACGTAAAAATATTTAGTGTCTTTGTTGTACTGGTGCAAATCAAGTTTATTATATTAACTTTACATCATAAAAACAAATGATAGAAATTGTTTTAAGAATAACAATAATTATGAACAGTAAAATAACCGAAACTGGCCTTCTTAATTGACCAAGTGTTCCTTAGATATTAAGCTAACCGTTAGAAATTAACCAAATTCTTGAAAAAATGGTTTAAAAAAATGCGAATGTCCTCTAAAAATATTTGATCTGATAAGAGCAAGTTTAGCTGGAAATGCCACATTGCTTAACTTACAAACGAATTCTGAATGGAGACTATCACAGAGGAAAACGTAATCGTGATTTAAAAAAGAAAAACTATTTTTTTAAAGCTCAAAAGTTGCTCAAAATTTATAAGAAAAATCATATGAATCATTGTACACCTTGATTAGCATTTCTGTAAAAGTAAAATTTTTATTGGTAATAATAGTAAAATAAAGTAATGAATAATTGGTAAAATTTGCAATGTAAAATGTTTATTAGCAGTGTTATTACTTATATATCAGTTGAAAGACAACGTATTATTAAAATGTTGGCTCTTTTTATATATCAGACTTCCTTCTGTTTTTCAACTTAAGATATTTGACCTTATATTCTTAAAAAGAATTACATAACTCTTTTCATTCCATTAATTTATAAGTTCTTACCTTGAGAGGTTATAATGAAAGCAAATTTCAGCTAAATAAGCTTCAAGAAGTAAACAAAAAACAATGTAATAGAATTGGAAAAAAATGCAAGGTTGAAACTGAGATCTTTTAGTTAATTAATTACCTTTAATCTAAACTTGTCTTGATCCGTAATATTTTCATAATAGGAGAAAAAGCAATTATATATATATATATATATATACTATCTTTTACCCTGTATATTAATCTCTTTTGTCTAACTGTATCTAAGAATATCATAGTAAACGAAATTAGAAAATGTAGTTTACTACTCTATTTTTATCATCTTACTGTACACACTTTCGGGAAATGAATGTGTTTTTACAGGAGAAAAAATACACTTGATAAGACTTTAATTTAAGCATACCAGGATATGCTCGAAACAGTAAAATGCCAAAATTCAGACTCTTTGTTCATAGGAAATACAACTTTAAAAATTTTAAATAGAGTATAGATTTTTTGTGATCTTAATAAAGATATTTTAATCATTCTGTAGACATGTTTCTTTCATAGCGTAAATATCCCTTACAAAATGGATTTGGGGAAAATTGACCCTAAAGGGGTGTTGCGGGGGATTAAGAGGAGATATAAATAATCATTCCGATTTTTAAACTATTAGACGCACGCTCTTGAAATTTGGTAAGCAGATTTCTCTCATAGGGTAGAGATACGCTACAAAATGGGTTTCGTGAAAATCGACCCCAAAGCGGCGATGAGGGCCTTAAGGAGCGTTAGAGATAATTATTTCCATTTTTAAACTACTGGAAGTACAGTCTTGAAATAGATAAGCAGAATCCTTTCATGGAGTAGAGATCCGCAAAAAATGTGTTCTGTGAAAATTGACCCCAGGTGGCGTTGTGGGGCTCAAGGGCGTTATAGATAATTGTTTTTGCATTTTTAATTTATTGGACGCACAGTCTTCAAATTTGCTAAGCAGATTCCTTTCATAGAGCGCAATTCCCTTACAAAATGGGTTTTGTGAAACAGATCCTTAAGTGGCGTTGCGGGGGCTCAAGTGGCGTTTTGATAACTATCCCATTTTTAAACTATTAGACGTACAGTCTTGAAATTTGATAAGCAGATTCTTTTGTAAAGTAGAGGACTGTTACTAAATGGATTTCGCGAATATCAACTACCAAGTTTATTTCGGGAGATTAAGAGGCCTAATCGATAAATATTTCCATTTTTAAACTATTTGATCATCCTGCTTGAAAATTGGTAGGCATGTCCCTTTTATAAAATAGATTTCCTCTAACAAAGAGTAAAACGAAAATTGATCCCTAAGGATGGTTGCGAGGGGTCAAGAGGAGTTACAGAAAAAATTCCTGTTTTTAATTGTTAAACTCAAATACTTGAAATTTGTTAAGCATGTTTCTTTTGTTGAATATGGATCCACTAAGAATGTATTTTAAGCAAATCAAGTTCTGGGGCGTGCAGGGGGTTACTGGGACGTATTGACAAAAAAAAATTCTTTTTTCGAGCTACAGGACTTTAATAATGAAATTTGGTTTCATTTTTCTTTAGTTGAATTGAAATCAGCTAAGACGGTTATTTTGGAAAACGCTCTCAACACGGGATTACGGGGATATTGATAGTAAAACTTTTGTTTTTTTTCTGTTAGATTTAGACTTGAAATTTGGCTTGCATGTTCAATTTACGGAGTAGAGATCCACCAAAAATTGGTTTTGCGGAAATCCACTTGGTTATAGGGTTACGAAAGTGCAAACATCATTCTATACTTCAGTTTTAGAGATTTTTAGAAAATACAAATTAGAAGTCCGGTCTTTTTTTATATCAAAATTCGAGAGTTACAGGTATAATTATATTTTTCAATATAATCGTATTCTTATTACTAGGGCTTAGATATATCAATAATATATATATAAGCAGTATATATTTATAAAACATTGGGAAATACCCAGCGAAGCGGGTGGGTAACGGCTGGTATATTATATAAAGATAGCTTCAAAAATAAAAAAAAAATGTATGAGCATACAAAAAAAATTAGACTTCTACATAGATCCGAATATTGTTTATTTGAAAAAAATGGCATACCTAATGAACTTAAAGTTGTTGTTCTAGAACAGGGTTGACCAACCTTTTTGGGAAGAGTGCCACTATGTAATAAAAAATAATTACGCTGCATTTCAAACTGTTCCAACAAACAAATGAAAAAGTGAAAAAAGGTTACTTATAGGCTTATTATGGAATTTTTGCAAAAATTTCACATATAAGTAGTGGAAATTTAAAAATAATATAATAAATAAGACAAAAGTACACAAACTTAAGTTTTATTGTTAATTTTTTTTTTTTTTAGTTTCAATCAGTTTGGTTAGGTATTAAATAAAAATAAGTAACCAGAAAAGTTTATTTCTAAATAATTAAACAGTCAGTAATTTTTGATATGGTTCTTCATTTTGTAGATTTTTTACTCAGTCATCTACATTAGGATTAGTTCTCGAGGAGGCTTACAAAATCGGGTTGTTTTAGGTGTGCATCGGTTTCTCTTTTCTCTACGAAATTAAGACAAAAAAAAAAAAAAAAAAAAAAAAGGAAAAGCGTGTTCACAAAAGAAGATATATTCGTAAAAAAAGCTAAATCTCAAAGCCTATCTTCATTCTTGTGAAGCAAGCATTCATTAGGCAGTTCATTGATAGTTTTAAAATATCTTCCAGATATTTTAAAACATGCACCTTCAAATTCCAGAATCTCAAGAATACACTTCCTTTGGAAAACCAATGCACACAGCAATGAAGGAGTGTTGTCTGCATTATAGAGAGAGAGAGAGAGTTCTCTATTGAAATTTAATTAAGAGTATTAAAAATAAATTTAGATGTTTTGTCTTGTCTGAGACAACCACCTTCAATAAAACAATAAAATAATTAGTGTTTATTATCATCTTTTTTAAGATTTCAATAAATCTTCGCGTGCCTCTCTTACAAGTCAGCTGTGCAACACTGTGGCACGCGTGCCGCGGGTTGACCACCCCTGTTCAAGAAGTATACTATTTTTTCAAAATCCTGGGGTACTATAAATATTTCCAAACACAATAGCATTACACTCGTACATTTCAGATTTCTTCATATAAAAGAGGGTGCGCGTTATATGGCGAATATACTTAAAAATTCAAAAATACAACTTGAATGTATAGGGCGCGTTATATGCGGATTTTATGGTATTATATGCAGGTCAAATCTTAGTATGAACATTAAATTTCGCAGGGAATCAATCGTATTGCGTGAATTCCAATACTAAAATTTTAAATGATGTAACTAAATAAGTACCTTTCGAAACATGCTCAGCTTTAATTACAGCTTTAAACTTTGATTTCTAAATAACGACATTTAAATAAGCAAGACAAAAGAAATCTCTCATTTTTATTGGCAACCGAAGATTCATCCTCTCTGCATGAAATCTATTTCTTGCAAAACTCAAGAGTGACTAGAAAAAAATAACCAAGGTCATTGACTTGATTTGGTCGTTTCAGTGGTCGGAAGAAGTTGTGATACGCTTCAATGAGGAAAACATGTCAATACCCTGCTGATTATCATTGCCATTGCTACTATGTCTGGTTACGAAAAGGAAATGGTATTAAATCAAAACGTAAAATAATGTCGAAATATGGATATCGGCAAGTTTTCAAACACGTTTTATGAATCATATTTAATTTCCAGTGAAAGATCTTTTCATAGTGTTGTAATGAAGTTTTGATGTCTTTCCTTCCGAAATCCGATAATTAGCATTTATTGATAACTAACTGCAAATTAGCTTCTGTTTATCTTCCTGTTTTGTTCCTTCTAATCATTGTACAATGAACCATCAAAATTTAACTGATGTCTTGTTAATTGCTACGTATTATTAATTAAACACGGATATGGATATTGAGTACATCGTCCTCTGAGAAAACTTTAACCTCACAATAGAATAAGAAAGTTCAGTTTGACGCAGGATCAGTTGGATTTCCCAGATTTTTCAAATGATATTAAGCATTTTAGTAGCACTTATATCGGAGTTTATTTAATTGGCGTAAAACATAACTGGATGTATTAAATAAGATGTGAGTACGAAGTTTAGAGAACTCCAATAATGCTATTGCAATGTTATTGAGTATTTTCCTGTGGTAATAAATTCATTTGATCCTCGTAATAAAGAGAGAGTAAATTATGTTTTTAATAAGTCTCTTGATTCTAGGACTTGAAGCAAGTGCATCAAATTCGCGTCCACAATAAATTTTTAGCCAGCAAAGCAGCATGTAACATAAAATTCAGTAAAAATACTCATTTTTTTTTTAAAAAAATTCTTACTGTACGTAATTGGCTAACTTCATGACTGTCCCATGATAAATACAATCTCGTGCTCTCTCCTGAATTCAAGACAAACTGACAATAGATTTTTACTTGCACTACTTGTAAAATTTATAAACAATTACAAATAAGTAAATTAGCTAAAGATGTTAAAATTCTTCAAAAAGTTTTTCAACTTTTTTTAAAAAAAAAATTCTTATTTTACATGTGTATTTTTAATTAAAGTGCATTTTATTTACCGATATATATTATTATTATTGACACATTTGTACTTTTTAAAAGAAAGTTTCCGCAAAGAAATATACGTTGGCAACAGCAAAGAGCATGAACTGATTAGCTGGAAACACGTGATTGTGTACTTAAAGTGTGACTATGACGTCACAGAAATTTATGAGCTGATTGGCTGGAGACACGGGATTGTCGTTATCATGTGACTACGACGTCAGATGAATTTAGCCCAAACAGAACCAGGATATTCTCCAATGAACTATTATTAGTCATGTTAAACCACGGCCTCATTTTTCCTACTAATAGCAATTAATAATTTTATAGTCTATAAAATCATATCTGGCTTACTTTTGTCATGCTTGGTATGCCTTACCTTAAACATTACGCTTTCAGAAAACCAAAGAATAATTTTATCCACGTTGTACTTATAATATTTTGTGCAATTATGTTCTACCTCTGTCAAATGAATGTTCAAGAAAAATATACTAACTTACTCTTTTTTGTAGTTACCTTTTTTATGTTAACGAGACTACTCATTTATTTTAGGCTGTTGCAATCAGTATGTCCTTGTTGAAACCATGTGGTACAATTCCGACAAAGACGGAATTAACGGGCGGAAGGGGTTCTTTTTCCGCTCAGGTATAGACTGGGAAATTTTTTAACCGGAAAAATCTCTGATTGACTTCCATCACGCTCTCATAAAGCGTCCTCTATTATCAAAAATGGAAATTATTTGATATTTGTCTGAGAAAAATTATTTTCTCCTTACCCTAATATGTGGTACCAAACAGGTACCACTAGTCTTTTTTTGGGATAAAAATAAACGAAAAGCTTTTGACGAATAAATACGTGTGTACATAGTAGGATTCAAAAGTTCCCGGACTGAGTCTAAAATTCAAACAAGATATCAATCATTGGCATGGCCAAGTAATTTTAGCGCGTTTTTCACATGTTGTATTTTACAATAATGCAACTACTCAACTTTTTACTAACAGAAAGTAGTACTGTACCACTCTTCTAAATATACTACTATTGAGCTGAAAAGAAATAATGACACAAATCTGTATCAGCACTATAAAATTTAAAAAGTAAAATCAGAGCCTTTTATCCTTGTTTTCTGAACTTTTTTTGTGAAGATTTCCTCCAAAATGCAGGTAGATTTTTTTTAAAAAAACTTTTTGCAAACAATAAATTTACAAGGTAAAATTTGAAAATTTTTTGTTATAAACTAGCGATATTCAGGAAAATTTGTAGGAAAACTATGGGAAAATTTAAATATGATTCGCCTCATCTAGGGCACAAATGCGACCAAATGCCGAAAACCCGAGGTCAATTGGTTCCTTATTGGCTGAGAAAAAGGTACGACAAAATATGGAACGAAGACGAAATTTGCGTCCTAATAGCGCTTTTGTTCCACTACGTGAAAAACTCGCTAAAAATATTACCAATTAAACTTCTGAAACACATTCTCCTTCGAAATAAGACCCTTGAATAACCATATATATTTTCTATGGCTTGTAAAGGTCATCGAAACATTTCTGGAATCCAATTTTAATTCAGCCAGCGATGTACTTTTAACTTCAGCTGCAAATTGGTCATCGTGTAATATGAGGGGAAGCATATGTTGACACACCTTATGCATGTTACGATCCTTAGTAAGTATCCAGTGACATGTGGCAGGGGGATATCCCAACTAATTCTGCAATCGTTCAAAGCCTGTTTTTACGTTCTGCCGCAGAAACCTTTTCGATGTTTTCAGCGGTGTGGAAAGTCTGCGGAGACGTCCAGACTTTCCGCACCGCTGTTTAAGACTTTTCTTCAGAGATTTTCACGGACCCTCTAGGAAAGCGCTGCAAACCCCCAAGGGTCCGTGGACCACAGCTTAAAATCCTCTACTCTATACGATCATATTAGCCAATTCCTGCCATCATCATCGAATGGTAACATCGCTGTGACTCTAATGTCGACTTGTGGTGGCGGGGTCCTATTTTGGACCTCGCTCACTCCGCCCGGCGTGTCTCTAAGTGTGGGAGGAAACATATCATCACCAACAAAAGCCATAATAACAATTATATTTATTCAGGACTGACAAACACTTAAACAATCACAAGTTTAATTATAAGTAGAAACCTAGGAGTGATTCCCTAATACGTCGATTAATCCTAGCACTCAATTCTAATATTCAATCCCAAGTAAACCCGTCTATCAGAATGGACAAGGAGACGAACACTTGCTAACCTCAGGTCGGTACTGAATCTATTTTCTACAATTGTCTATCTAACAATTTACTCTTATAATTTATATCTATCAAACGCGCTCTAAGTTCGTGAAGTAATTCACCGACGATACTTACATGACAGCTTGGCTACTCCTTCTCACTTACATTTACAAAATCTATATATATAGACTTTATATAGTCGAACTAATTAACATATGGCTATCTCGTGTTTTTCCTGAAAAGGCTGTGAAATAGTATAAATGCTAGCCCCAAAGTTTCCCAAGAGGATTAGTACTGAAATCTCGCGAATAGCCCCGTCACAGACTGATCCTACGATTTGATCACCCTGCTTCTCTCAGTTAAATTACACTTCTTCTCTCAAATATATGATATCATCTGCTCATATTGAATCCGTATGCGACGCTTTGGTACATACCATGTGAGTCAACGGAACTACATTCGAATCAATGTTATACCTTACCATTACAATGTCCTGTGTTTTATACACTATCCGGATACTCCGTTGCAATCTGTTGGACCCCTTGATAGTAAGTCAATGGCAGCCAAAAGTGTAATCATGTGCATATTCTACACAATTTCTTATCAATGGTAAAAGTCCTTCACGGTGCATCGACTTTTCTATTATAAAATTTTTTAATTATACTTCAATTCCCAAAATATCCCCCCAAAAAATTTATTTCTAAATATGAGTTATTAAACGCAACTGTGGAAAGAGTGAATCGAAGAGTGTCGTAATTGGTAGATATTTAGATTTAGATTGTCTACGTCTTGAAATTCCAAAATTTCTTTCTCTCTAATAGTGAACGTAATATTCAAGAGAGAGCGTGTCAAAAGAGTGTGATCCCTGATCGGAAGGTGTTTAAGGGAGGCCACATATTTTTAAAATTATGTTGTTTCTAATACTTCAGAGTTTAACCAGGCCAAGCAAAATCTATTAGACCGTTTACTCTTAAAAAGTCTAGCGCAAAAAGGGTATCCGTAGAGATATCTTTTCTAGAGAGATCCATACTACTCAAGATATACTTTTGGGATAAGCCAAGTGATGCTGACACTTTGCATAGAGTGAGATCTTTTTGTTTCCAAAGAACGAGGGGCACTTTCTGTGACCTGTGGAAAGACGTAATAGTCTGGGAACCTCTGTCACACTCGAGGTCCAAAGACAGACCGAGTCCGTTACCCACATATCAATAAAAAGTGTGGAACGCACCCTCCACTTTACCATATTATGTAATTTTTTTCAGGGAGTATAATTCCAGAAAGAGAAGAACGAAAGAAAAGGCCTTTGTGCTAGTGGGGATGTCATTTCAGTGCCGTAGAGATCAATACCCATATGGGAACCAATGATAATATATATCGAGGTGCAACGATATAAGTTTCTGCCTATGCAGGATGGAGAAACTAATTCCGTCTCCAACAAGAAGCCAATTGCCAAAATGTTGTAACGAATTACGGCTATCGGAAAGATTTGTCGAAAGATAGAAATCACCACCATTCGTCATGGTTAGAAGGGCTTCAAGTTTCGCATCAAGGGCGAGTGGCGTAACATACACCTCCACATCGCGCGGGAGGTGCAGGATTCTAGAAGCCCCAAAAGTTATGGCTTTGCAATCCTTTGTAAGATTGGGGGAGGGCTCAAGACCTGGCTTTGTGGGGGGGGGGCTAATATTCTCCGTTACGCCACTGTCAAGGGCTATTAATTTACTTCCAATTCATATATTATAGATTCATTTATCACACAATGTTCAAAATCGAATTAATTAATTTTTAATAAATTAATTCGATTCAAAACTAATTAGTTAATTTTCAAGACAATAATATTCACAGAAAGATTTTTTTTCTTTAGAAGCAAAATAAAATAATAAAAGTATTTTAGTTAAAATTAACTATAAAATAAATTTGTGTGCTAAGAGATTATAACTAAAGAATAATAATAACAGTATTATATGGTCTCTAGAATTTCTAGAACTAAATTGGGGGGGATTCGTAAGATACTAGAAACATAAGCTATATCTATACATAATTTACGTAATTTAAAAGGAAAATAAAAGCAGCTTTTGTAAAAAGTTTTGTTTTTAATACATTAATTTTCTTGGTTGAATAAGTTAATTAGTCAAAGAACTGACAACATAATTAGTTTTCCTTTGAGTCATTAACAGTACTATCACTATTATCCTGTTCCACTGAATATTAAGGAAGTTATTAAAAGTGTTTAATTCTTTTAACGAAAGCTTGAGGTTCATTCAAGTTCCACGAAATGGATGACTTATAAAATATTCGTAAAATGATTAAAAATAAAGATTAAGAATTTTAGAAATGTTTTCTGTTTTTTGTGTAAGCATATTCTATTACTAATATATTCTGAGTAGAATACAAAACGCCTGTGGCTGGAAAACTATTTGTGAAAGTTTAAGGTATTCGTATTTTATTAAAAAGCGAAGAAAAAGAAAAATTTTCTTCTCAGAATCTTCAGTGGTCAATGGCGATCACAAATCTGAGCTCTAAAGCTTATATTTAATATTCAAATAGATAATAAAAAAAAATGATTGAAATCTTCAATTCGGAATAATTTTTTTTACAACTGAATTTTTTCTCAACAATCCTTTTCACTATCTTCAAAACGGATACCCCCCCCCCCCTTCAACAAAAAAACTTACTATCATTGAAAAAATATCTTGTAATAAATAATAAAGAAATGAAAGGTCGTCGCACTTTTAGTATTGGTAGTGATTGAAAGCGGAGTGAGAAATTTGTAATCTTAGGACTACATTTAAGTTTTGAACAAATTTAAAATGCAGCGAAAAACTTTAATTTATTTCAGTATTTTTTGTATTTTTATAATTTTTTGACAAATAATCAAATACGGTGAAAAGAAAATTTTGTTGTATTATGACAAATTATTTTCGTTACGTTGTTTTTCCATATTGATGTGTTTATTGAAATAATTTTCAAAAGCTATTTATTAGGTTAAATTCTCTGCCCTGAAACATTTTTGCCTAATCTACTTAACTCATTTTTAGCGTTAAATATTCAATACAAATTAAAACGATCGTGTAATACTTGTTTAATGAAACATCTCTCTCTCATTTCTGCATCGCAAAAAATTAAAATAGATTTATTCTATCAATATGCATAATTTGAATTGAAAAACAATTATGCAATACTAGTACGGAAGGTGAATCTAATTTCATAACAAATGTCTTTTTTAAATATCTTGGGTGTAAGGGAAAGTAAAACATATCGGTGTCACAGAAATTAAGACTGTTACAAATTTATTTTTTAATATTACAACCAAAACTTAACAAGATAGATATTGCTTTATTTGAAATATACAAGATAAAATAGCCACTGAAAGAAGACAGTTTTAATTGTGAATCAGTCAAGTTCTTAGTTTTAGTATGCAAATTTAAAAAAGTTCGCCACAAATAAATTTTAAAACAAAAAAAAATTTAAAACAGAATATAAAAAAAATTTAATCTAAAGGTATAATTATTTTTAATAAAATAATTATGTACATAATACTAAACAAATTACAGTTGCTCTTTATAACTTTATATTTTTATATTAATCCTTCACCAAACAAATAAAATTAAAATTAAAATTTTGAAAGTAGAAAAAATAGGCGATATAGTAAAAGCTATTGGTACAAAGCTTTATACCACCTATTTCTTCTCAAAATTTCGATCAAATACTCAGAAATTATATGCTTAAAACCTACTAAGTGCGGAGTCTGTCTTTAACAGAATTTGCACTTTGCTTTGAATGGCAAATGTACAATATCCATGCATTGCATGTCACAATGTCTAAAAAATGTACAAGGCACACATTCACCATTTCTTTATACGAGTAAGTATTCCGAAATATGATTGTAATCTATCTAAAATATCAACTCTTTCCATATAGCCATTAAATTATCTTATTAGGATGGGTATTTTTGTTGTTGTCTTAACTCTATCTATTTTTATATATCTTTCACAGTTGACTTCATATTTGATGTCATATGGTCTTGTCCTTTCTTTGGTGTTGAAGTTAATTCCTTGTCAACTTCATTCAGAATTTTATCATCTCGATCTTCTTCAAAATTTTCCGAATCATTATTCTTTTTCGCAACTCAGTTTACAAAATCAAGATCATCAATATCGGAGAATCCTCTGGCATTGTCAACAAGTAACGCTTGGATCTCTTCATTCGTCAAGTGTTTTTCTGAAATGCACGAAAATGCGCATTTGTTGATATTATTAAACTAAAGATCCAAGGTTCCCATTTGGTATTTGAGATCCATCGTGCATAGCAGGGGTGTCAAGCTCAAAAGCTAACTCGTGCCAAACAAACAAGGTTTAACTTTGGCGAGCCGCAAAAGAAAAGAAAAAACAATATTTATAGAAGCGTAGGTTTATTTCGAATAATACATTATAATAAACATATAAACTGCTGTTTGCAAAAAATGCAACACCATGAAGGAATCATCAGAATTAAATGAAATTTAATACACAAACGACTTGTATTAGTACAAATAAATGACGAAATTTTCAAAGAAAAAAAGCAATATTAAGTGTCCGAAATCAGTATTTGGTGTAGCCATCACGCGCTGCAATATGTGCTGCTATACGACGTGGCATGGAGTCAAACAGATTTTTAATGTCTGCTCGTGCAAGAGAATTCTATATTGCTTGTAAGCGCAGCAAAAGTTCCTCTTTTGAAGCTGCAGGACGCGGATCACGAGCCAGACACCGACCAACCAAACCCCACACGTGCTCAATAGGCGACACATCCGGTGAATAAGCAGGCCAAGGAAGAAGTTGCAAGTGTTGGGCTGAACAGAAGTTCTCTGACAGTCTTTGCAACATGTGAGCGTGCATTATCCTGCTGAAAGATAGTTCCAGGGATGTCTTGAAGAAAGAGAACGACTTCGGGCTGTAGCACTTCACGGACGTACCTGTTGCTATTGAGATTACCCTCAATTCGTAGCAAATTGGAGCATCCATGACACGAAATCACACTCCAAACTTTAACTACGGGTGTTAGGCTACTATGTCGTTCGATAAAGCACTCTGGAAGGCAGCGTTCACAGGCATAGCGTTTAACACGAATTCGGCCATCATGGTCCCACAAGTTGAAGCTTGATTCATCTGAAAAGACACATTGGTGCCAATCAGCTTGCCAGGCTCTGTGCTCATGAGTCCATTGCAGACGCAGCGGTCGATGGTTTGCCATGAGGGGATTCTGTATAAAGGCACCCTTGCACGCAATCCACGGTGCAGCAGACGTCGACGAATTGACAAAACCGACATTAGTACACCTGTAGCAGTAGACCAATGTGCTGCCAACTGCCTGGAGGAAGCTGTACGGTCATTCACCACCATGCGAAGCAGGAATCGATCGTCGCGCGCTGACGTCACCTTCCGTCATCCACTGCTAGTTTTTCGAGTTGTTCGGTGCTCGTCGGTACACTGCTTTGAAATTCGCATCACTGTGGAACTGTTCCGCTGCACACGAGCTCCTATTGCGCGATAGGAAAATTCTCCTTCTCGAAGGCCGATAATCCTCCCCCTTTCACACTCCGTAAGTTGTTGGAATTTCTCCTTATTTCGTCTTGGAGGCATACTTAGGTCTCACTAAACGTTCGCCACTAACAAATAATCATTAGCTATTTTCAACGTCCCGCTACAGGCCTCTATTTATACGCTTTCAGTATCAGTCCAGAGCTCACCATAAGTCACGCATGCGTGGCGGCTCTGAAACTTCACTATTTTACGTAACATCTTATAATTGATATTTGCCGCAAAGCTTATTTAATTCTGATGATTCCTTCATGGTATTGCATTTTTTACAAACAGCAGTGTATTAAAGAACAAAAAAAATGTAATGTTATATCCTGACACTCTCTTCACATATCTGCTCTTGCTATTTTTCCAAATTCGTTAGAAATTTTTGAAAATTTTATTATGTAGTATTGTGTGGGGATATATTGGCCGGATCTCATGCTTCTCGTGGACGGAGAGTTTGACACCCCTTGTGTAGAGGGTCTGATGCGCGTTAAATCTATCGAGGCTCCAAGCCTTTCTGTTGGCGTAGTGTGAAAGTCGAGAAAATGGGCTGCCACCTCAGCTGTCATTTTCGTCACTTGACGAAGATTCAAAATTACGAAATCTGTTGCCAATAGTGCATGTGCAACTTCAAAGTTTGACGTTAATAAACCCTCGCCCACTCACATGAGTATTTCAGTTTTAAATGAACGTTGATAAATTAAGGGGACATGGTATGATTTAAGTAAAAAATTTTAATTTAGGGATTTTCAAAATTTTTTTGGTTGTCTCCTATGTGTGTATACTATATAAAACAGATTTTGTGTTCAAAGTTTCATAAAAAGCTAACCATTTAATTTTTTAAGGGAAAAACTTGAAACTTACGAAGTGATTTTAAAATGCTACTCCTACAAATATTTACGTACACGCATGAAATTTGATTTACAAGTACCTCAAACTATGCATAACAAAAGTTGGTATGGGTTTTGCGATAACATGATTGGTATTCGTACAATATTTCTTTTTATGAATGCGTATTGAAAATTCCTTAAAAAATGTACACATTCTGAGTTAAATTATTTTTTTTTTAAAAATAAGTATCACTTTGATTCAAAAATGCACACCACACCTTTTGTTACATGTACTATTAGCAATAGGCAAAAAAAATATTCAAAGCATTTGGCACAATAGAAAAAAAGCCTTAGCATTTTGAAATAATACAAACTAGTTATTTTATCTCTCCGAGATAAGTAAGTTTAAAATTTTGATTTTCCATGGGGATGTGAATAAAAACGCGAACGCAAAATCTATCATATATATAATTCTGTGTTTTTTTAGTTTAGAGCTTTCAAAATTTGTCAGGTTATAGAAAAGTATATAAAAAATAATTTAAGCTAAAAAAATTTTATTTTATTTTTTGACCGATTTTTGTCAATTGAATCGTACTGTGTCCCTTTAAGCATAAAACAGTATGCTTGCAGTTGCAAATTATTTACATTAATAGTCATAGATGGCACTGCAAAAAATAATTAATTGCTTTTAGTAATTTTAAAAATAACGGCTTTTCTCTAATTTGACGTGTAACTGCTTCCGTAAAATGCACCATCTTAAAAGTCGGAAAGAAATTCTCGATGCTGTATTCATTTAAAATCAAATGATTCAACTTCGAAAACAGCTTCCCCCATTCAGGTACCTTAGTTGTCGAATCGAACTAAGATTAGTCAGTAAAGTAAATAGTATTCTTGAAAGGTACCGAATAGGGTAACGAGGATCTCAAGAGGTTTGACACCAGTTTGGTTTGAAGTAATAATGGCTGTGGTGATGACTAATACAGGATGTTTCATATTGAATGGGACAAAAAGAAAACATGATTGTGAACGTTGTAATTAATTTTTTTAGAAAATTCAAATTTACCTCAAAAATACATTTATTCAAGTTTCTACAGGTGTTCAATAGGTGCCCCTTCGGTGACACGACAAATGTCTACACGGTAATCAGGCTCCTGCCACACTCGTGATAGCATATCCCCTGTGATGGAGTTCAACACTGCAGTTATCCGCTGCTTCAGTTCCTCTAAGTCCTGAGGAAGTGGACGCACAAACACCTTGTCTTTAACGAAACCCCAGAGAAGAAAATTCGTGCGAAAATGTCTTTGCACAACAGTTACCTAGGAGGTTTTGGCATATTCGAAAACGCAGTACGCTTTCTCCTGCATGGACAACATTTTGTTTAACAGCGCCTCTAGCGGCGAGTTCGTCATTCGATAATTTTTCCCTGTTGCCAAATAAAACTTGTATAATTGTAGTTGCAGAATAAATTTGTTTCGGCTGAATAAATCCATTACGGCAGTCACACTGCTCTATTCTTTTTGTCCCATTCAATATGAAACACCCTGTATTACGATTAGGTGGCGAGGTTGGACACCCGTGAGCTGATACTACATTCTCGCAACTTCCAAACATTCCCATTGAGGACAAGTTGTGTTCGTGTTGCAGTGGCCAGGATTCAAATTTGCGACTCGTTTGGAACATCTTTCATTCCAAGGCCCGCTACCATGACACTATGCTGCCACTGGCGAAAATTACGACGTAATGAAATATGGAACAAATAGATTTATTGCTTATTCTCAAAACAAATAGCTTGACTAGATACTTCATATACGACAAGAATATATTTAAAGAAAGCGATTTTGTCATATGACTTCAGACAAAGAGATTGCATTTGATTTCCAATGGATTTTTTTTTAACCTCGATGTAAATTTTTTGTGCGTGTTTTTAAAGTATAAATTTTAAACTCAAAATAGTTAGGGCTTGATATTCATAATAATTCGTACAATTTATACCTATATCTTTATGTACTCTATTTCCCTCACAAAATTGGTTGTAGGCGAGGGGGAAGCTAAGACGTTGACGGACAATAATTTGGAATGTTCAAAATTTATTTAGAACAGGAACAAACATTATTATTAGCTTTATGCATAAGCTAATCACAAATGATCCATTATAAATATTTTATTTTCTTAATTTGAATTGCTATTATAGTTATACTAGCTGTTACCCACCCACTTCGCTGGGTATTTCATGATGTTTTATAAATTTTTACTTCTTATATATATGTATAAATTATTGATATCTAAGTCCTAGCATTAAGAATTCGATTGTATTGAAAAATATACTTAGACCTGTAACTGTCACCTGTTGATAAATAAAAGGGCAGAACTCATCTAATTTGTATTTTCTAAAAATCTCTAAAATTGAAGTATAGAATGTTTGCTCTTTCGTAACCCAAAAACCAAGTGGATTCCCGCAAAACCAATTTTCGCGGTGGATCTCTACTCCGTAAATTGAACATGCAAGCCAAATTTCAAGTCTAAATCAAACAGAAAAAAACAAAAGTTTTACTATCAATATTCCCGTAATCCAGTGTTGAGAGCCGTTTTCCAAAATAACCTCTCTTTAGCGGATTTCAATTCAACAAAAGAAAAATGCAAACCAAATTTCATTATTATAGTCCTTGTAGCTCGAAAAAAGGATTTTTTTTTGTCAATACGTCCCAGTAACCCCTGCACCCCTCCGCAGAACTTGATTTACTTAAAATACATTCTTAGTGCATCCCTATTCAACAAAAGAAACATGCTTAAAAAATTTCAAGTATATGGGTCTAACAATTAAAAACAGGAATTTTTTTCTGTAACTCCTCTTGACACCTCGCAACCATCCTTGGGGTCAATTTTCGTTTTACTCTTTGTTAGAGGAATTATATTCCATGAAAGGAACATGCCTACCAATTTTCAAGCAGGATGATCAAATAGTTTAAAAATGGAAATATTTATCGATTACGCCTCTTAATCTCCCGAAATTAAACGTAGTAGTTGATATTCGCAAAACCCATTTTGTAGCGGTTCTCTACGAAAGGAATCTGCTTATCAAATTTCAAGACTGTACGTCTAATAGTTTAAAAATGGGGATAATTATCTATAACGCCACTTCGGTGTCTGTTTTCACAAAACCCATTTTGTAGGGGAATTGCACTCTATGAAAGGAATCTGCTTAGCAAAATTTGTGCGTCCAATAAATTAAAAATACAAAAAAAAAATATCAATAACGCCCTTTGAACCCCCACAACGCCAACTAAGGGTCTATTTTCACAAAACACATTTTGTAGTGTATCTCTATCCTATGAGAGGAATCTGCTCACCAAATTTCAAGACTGTGCGTCTAATAGTTTAAAAATAGAAATAATTACTTATATCTGCCCTTAACCCCCCGCAACACCCCTTGGGGTCAATTTTCCCCAAACCCGTTTTGTAACGGATATGTACTCCATGAAAGAAACATTCCTACCAATTTTCAAGCAGGTAGGTCAAGTAGTTTAAAAACGAAAATATTTATCTATTACGCCACTTAATCCCCGCAACACCACTTAGAGGTCTGTTTTCACAAAACCTTCTTATAGCTGATCTCTACTCTATGAAAGAAATCTTTTTATCAAATATAAAGACTGTGCGTCTAATAGTTTAAAAATGGAA
>BMAO01013770.1:0-65842 GCA_019973975.1 Trichonephila clavata
GAATAAAATTTAAAAAACCGGCAGTTTATAAATTGAAAGATCAATTAAGAATTTAACGCTGAAAGCTAAATCAAACACTTGGAGTAATAGATTATTTTTTTATCATTACCTCTAGCTTAAGCATAATTGTTTAATTTCTCTGTCGAAAGTCAATATGAGAAACAATTAATTTCATTTATTGGATTTCAAAACTGAACATGAAAACTATCGATTATCAAACATTTGCTGCTTAACTTATTGAGTCAGCTTTGTTTTTGTCATTTTATATAGATATAATCGAATAAAAGTGAAAGATAACTTCATTATTTCGGAATTAAATACTGTTTTTAATTCAAGTTTGCTTATAGATAAGAATTTTCTAAATGAGAGGATGAGAAATTTCTAGAATGTATTTGCATTTTATCACCTGTATTCAGAACTCTTTTAGTCAATATTCCTGATTTAGTTGAATATAAATAGTCGGCATTAGAATTATTATTATTTCAAAATAAATTAATATTAAAGACTTTTTTATATATTTTTCTTAAAAAACATTCAATAATCTATTATTATACTGCAAAATATACATAAATGTATCTATCATTATAAAAACTTTCAACTTTTCTATTTTGGATGTGGATCGCTAAATTTTTACTTACGGTAGACTACTAGTGAGTTTGTTACAATGTGGATGATAGTTAAACAACCTCAATTAAAGAAATATATCTCATTCGAAGTTGGCGAGACCTAAAAATGTTTGCATTAAAAATCCTCTGGTTTGTTATTTAAGGTATCCGACTACGTTCAAAACTGAAGTTTTGGAAAAATCATAAATTGATATTTTTTTATCATACTCTCCTTTTATGGAAAACGCTGCTATTATAATAATATTTTACCTCTATACAGCTAAGATTGAGCTAGGTTTTTTAGAATTTATAACTTTGAGGATTTATTCATATTTTAATAAATGGGAAAAGGTAAATTTTTACAGAAAACCACAGGTTATTATTTAGATTAATAATAAGTTAGAAACTGTGTGTTGCGAATTCTTCAAATATATTTATGTATATAAAAAAGGATTATAGGTACCGAATCAATTTTAATACTACTTTATTAATAAAGTTTGTACACTTTCAGTATTAAATCAGAAATAACTTAAGAGGTCTGGTACATGAATTTTCGAAATTATCGATATTCCCTTTTTTTTATGTTTTATAAAAGTTCAAATACTTATGTTTAAAATGATATATAATATGAGGAAATAAGGTAATTAGAAGTATATTTATATTTTAAACGAAGCTACTCCTTGACGCGCATCGAATGAGCTCTGCTAGGATCATCTGTGTTTTCTTCTGCATAAGTCTCTGATGAGCTTGAATTCATATGATGTTCAAGTATGAAAAGTTAGAATGGGTATATCTAAAAGTGTATGGGTACGCGCCTTTTGGATCTTGAAAGCAAAAACAGAGAAAAAAAGTTAGGTTGTGGAAAACGCCTAAGTGATAGTAACCGACTCACCGACATTTTAATATCAAAAGTTCAAAGACATGGTATGTGGTAATTAGAAATAATATCAATTTATTTTCATCTTCTGCCCTCAAATGAGAGCCCTCACCATGGACTGTGTCCTGTGGGTATAAATTCATGTGTCAAGTTTCAAAAGTCAGAAAAGCTGAATGTAACGAGAGTAACTGTGATAATAAACACATACACACGTACTATATACCATAATGAATTAAATGAAGCCAATTTTTAGAGACTTAGATCATCCTATGTTATTAAGAAAATGTTCACATGGAAAGACTCAGAACTCTCTCTCTCTCAGTTAATAACACCATATGGTCAGTGGTTCCAAAATCTACGTTTGTGGAATTAAAAACTCTTAAATTAGGGGTAAATATGGCTATTGCACAGTTCAATATGAGTCATGTAGGAAAACTAATGATCTTTAAACATTGTGATATTGACCTAAGTTATAACTGTTTATCATGCTTCAAAAAATTAGATACATGTAGGATTCTTGTAGCTCAACTAAAGCATCTTGAAATCTAAAAAAAAGGCTACATTGTTAAAAATAATGGGGAAAAAAGAAGCTAGAAGAGTCTTTTGTAGGAGCAGAGGGTAAAGAAAATGCTTCATATGGTTTTGGAAAGTACTAAAAAAAGTAATTGCACAAAAAATACCGTTAAGTCTTACTTTAAGGCCTGTTTTCTCAAAATGTAATATTTTTCCCCTTTATGTACCAATTTCTCAAGAACTACTTATTATATAATCCTCAAATAAAATTTTCAGTGAGCTTATTCTTAACATCTTAACATATTTTTTTAATGCAGGGAATTAGATATATCTGGCAAACTTTTTTAGATAAGGCTTTTTTAAACTAAATATTAGGAGAGAAAAAATGGAAATTTTTTAAGAAACTCATATTTACTTTAATTTTTAACAAAAAGACAAAACCTTTCGTTAAAGTTTTATTGTTAGTACACATAACCTAATGTAAAAATTTTATCCATGAGAAGTAAGTAGTTTCTAAGAAAAAAGGTACATAAATTTATGCAATTTAACATGGACTCCTATGGACGTGCCATAGAAAGAAACTAGTTTTTACACACACACGCGAGCATATACATATATATATATATATATATACATGTGCACATACATACATATATATCCATACATACATACAAACACACATACATACTTATATATCCATACATACACACATACATACATATATATCCACACAAGCAAACATACATTCATACATGTACATGAAAGAAAATATTTTCAGCAACACCTTTCATTTAAGAGCTGGTGAGCAAAAAAATTCGATCTTCTCCATTAAAAAAGCACGCGATCAAAAAGAAATAAATTTACCCCTTTTCTGCTTTCACCAAAACATTCGGAAAAGTTGGAAAAGTGCAATACAAAACACCTGAATCATATGCCACGGAACATCTGTGTCGAAGAACCATTAAAGCTATTTTTGGCCCTCACAAAGCCACACCATAAACTGCGGAAATGGTGCTAGCATTTCCACTCTATTGCACTACAGATTGTACCTTACCGCATCTCTCTTATAGATATCCATTTCCGCAACATCCCGTATCGCTAGCATTCCACGACCTTTATTTTCGTAGCAAAGGAAAACGTATGGGCATTCTTATGAATATATTACGATGGCCGTATCGACCCCATCAACAACTTAGGTTTCGTCCACATGTCGTAGGCATGCATAATGGATGTATACTACTATCTTTTCGATGAGGCTGAATCGATAACGGGAGAATTTTGTAAAAGTAGTTAACCAAATCGATACTTTTCGGCCGTTATGGTGGAAAAATAAAAAAATAAAAAGTTATATTTTTACAGGCGTGTTTGAAGTGTAATGGCAGGTGCTATTTGGAGCAACAATGTCTATGGCTTGGAAGGAACTTTAAACTCGTATCTAATTTATGAGTTTATTTTCAGCACTTTTTGGTGTTGAATAAATTCTTTTATTTTTTTCTTGTCCACAATTTTTTCTTAGACAGCGCCATTTTGAATAAAGTCGTAAAATGAAATTGCCTGTGATCTGGAAATTGTTAAATACTTTGGCACGTTCAGGGGAAAGAGTTTGAATTGAAAGGATAGAAAAGTTTTGAATAATGCAAGCCATTAATATGAACATTTAGTAGAGATCAAAGTATCAGCTTCAAAACTGAAGGTATATGTTATTTATCACATCACTTGAAATATGATACATAAGTATAAATTAAGAAAAAAATTGTTCAAATTTCGTTTCTGAACAAAAATTATTTTCCAAAATGTTTAAATTATAATTAAAAAAAAAATATATTGTGATTTTTTTTTTTGAATTTTTTGATTACTATGTCATAATAGTTTTTATTTATCCATGTTTGATATTTTACGTAATTTTAGGATTTAAGTAATAGTGTTTTTGTTTAAAGATTAAGGAAAACTAAAATAAAAATGACCTAAAATTTATTTAATTCGAAGTTTTTTGAGGATAATCCTTTTTTTTTTTAATTTTTAGTAGTATTTGTGTTTATTTTATATTGTTTTTAGTAAATGTTTTTCCCTTTTACTCTAATAAATGTTTAAATAAAAAACATAACAAACCCACAGGATAAACAGAAATTGAAAAGATGTCCATAAAAAATAAATTTTCAACTGTACGTGTAAAACGATTCATTAAAAATTACGTACGAGTACATTCAACACATTAACTTTATATATATCTTTAAATAAACTTTATTTTACATTTTTGCGTCAGTTAATTTCGTTTTAGGTTGTATAAAAAATTGTTTATACAAAAAATGGAGCTAAAAACCAAGGTTATGTATTATTAAAAGTATTGAAATAACCTCAATTCAGAGTAACTTTCTTTAAAATATATCAGATAAAAACATCATCTGTGACTGAAACGCATAATTGAATTAAATAATTTGTGACATATATTTGAAAAATCTTATTTAATCATAAAGCGCTATACAAATCAAGTAAATGCAAATGATTTCATTCAAATATTTTGATTGTAGAATTTAGTGTATTTTCTATTTCATATAAAAGAAGTGCTGAGTTTCTTTAAAAAAGGATGTATAACAATTAGCAATACAATTTACAAGAATAGCATGATTATAGTATTGTTATAATTTCAATATTAGAAAACCTTAAGATCTTTCTGAAAAGGAAAGAAACAACTTATTTTTTCGGTGTTAGAAATTTATTCAACAAATATTGTTTATTCAGTATTAGGAAACCATAGTACCTTTCTGAAAGAAAGGTAATTAAATTTTTTCATCTAGAGGGTAATTACAAAATTTTTATTTCAAAAAAAAAAAAAAAAAGAGGAACGTATATGTGTGTGTGTGTGTCGTGTTTATTATTTAATATTTGGATATCAGTGATATGTGAACAGATATATATATATTCCAGAAATCAAATTCTTTAAAAAACTTCTAAAACTCATAATAAAATCATGTGTTTTAAGTTTAACTAGCATATGTAAGCAACATAATATAATTATTATACCAATAAACCAAAAATTTGATTATTTTGATACAGAAAGAAAATTACTTACTTCAATGAAAATAAAACTCTTACATGCTACCGATTCACTAAAATTTGTGAGAGCTGAGGATTTTATTCAGGAGTTTAAAAATAAATTAATTAGAAAAAGACGAGAATGTAGAAGTGAAATTTATCAGCAGTAATCGCGTCTTTGATGAAAAACAAAATTATCTTTGAAAGGACCTTTTAAAGTCATTTTGCGATGCATTATAATGAACAGCTTGTAAGATAGCGCTCTTGATGGCATTAAAATCGCGTAAGTATTCTCAGTTTCGTTACTTGGTGATTGCCCAAGCCGCTCATTTGCAGAACGGAGCACCAAGTATTAGAAGTAAGGAGATCAAGTTTTCTAATAACTCTCATTACTGATATACTTATTTACAGAAAAATACTCATTAATTCGGTATATTAAATTGGGGGATGTATTTTCCTAAAATGAGGCTTAGTTAACTAAAGGTTACAAAAGGATCTTAAAACATTTTTAAATAATATTTCAGATAAGTTGTAAAAATAAGAAAGAAAGGTATTTGTATTTTTTAAGTCACAGATTTTATTTGAATACCTCAAACATCATGAATAATGAATATTGCGAAAATGAGTATTGTAAAAAAAACATTGTGGAAATGAGTATTGTGAAAGAAAGCATTGCCACAAAAGGAGTATTGTGAAACCCATACAGTAAAACAAATCTACATGACCTAAGTATATTAGAAATGTATTTTCGAGTTCTATAGTATATTAGTATTAGAAATACAGTAATAACTAAAATACTTTTTCTGAAACTCATTTTTAAGAAAATGTATGAGTCATACCATTCTAATATAGTTTAGATGATTTTATTACCTTGGAACAAAATAACAGAATGCTGCTTTCAAATTGAGACTTCACTAATATAGACAGAAATTTATACCAAATCACATTTAAATATGAGTGCGTTACAATTTCGTGCACATAGAAAAATATTGTCATTTTATAAACAGAATTATTTTCTGAATTTCAAATCCCGTTTAGCTTTCCTTAATTTTGTTCTTTAAATCATTCTTTTGAAAGCGAATATTATATAGATGTTATATGTAAAACAATGATTAGTACTTCAAAAACTTTTAATCGTTACTATAATGTAACAAAATGCTATATTTTTAATATTTATTAATACTATAAAATTCTTTGAACAAAAATACTGATAAATAACTATAAAATTTAAAACAATCATGTCTTTTAAGTAAGAAACCCAGCAAAACATAGTTTCAATAAATATCCTGTCAATAGTTGTATCAGATAAATCAATCTTGTATTAATTTATTTGAATGCTAAGTAATCTAACATTTTAAATCGCATCCAATAACTATACATATTAAATACATTTTCATTCCAATATCCATTAGAATTTATTGCAGACACAACAATTTTAGTTATTTATTGGTGCTTAGGTAGGCCTAATGATTCCCAGTTAATGCCTTGGTGATGTTTATGCATGGGTTGATTTAAGTGAGAAACATTATCTCTTCGATGCAACGCTCACTTTGATTAAAATTAAGCCCACGGCACCTCATAATAACAAAAGCCTTGTTATCTATCCATCATGTATATTCCAGCATACTCTAGTTAGTAATTTACACCGTAAATGACTTTTTCCGTGGCTCGAATAACAACGAAATATTACGCCAGGTTAGTTAACGATTCTCAGTTGCTACAGCTTCTCTGTATCTCTTTACCAACATTTCCCTGTACCTACCCTAGACTTTATAATGCAGTTGCGCGTCTATCGAAGCAGAACTAATTGAAAACCGGGCTTTAATTTCCGGATCCTGATTTCCTGAGATTTTCCTGTGACATCAGTTTCGATATCCGAAAGATATTTGATGAATTGGAGAGAAGATGAGAACCAGTGAAAAGGGGTCTTCTAAAATCTGTCACAGGTTGAGACTGACTAGGTGAAGTTAATAATGTGTTTGACCCTATAATTTAAAAATTTCTTACTAAATATAGGTTCACCAATGCATATTAAATGGAAATTTAAATCATGTTTTACTTTGATAATTTTAATAGTTAGCACCTTATTTATTTTATAATTATTTTTATCGATATTTTTAATACCTATTTTGCATTTTAATTAACCCCTTCACTACCGATTAAAAGTTACCCGATTCCATCTCAATCGCCACCGTTTTCCACATAGGCGTGTGTATGTGGTGTATTAAGGAAAAAATAGGGCCGTGGGTAGCCTAGTGGTTAGAGCATCGGACTCCAGACCTGAAGGCCTGGGTTCGATGCCCGATGCCACTAAATACCACCGAGTATAGACGGAGTACGTGCTCGTTAAATCAGTGGGTCCGAAAGTCTTGTGGGCGGTCACAGCAGAAACCACGAGTGCAGGGGGCTGGAGAATATATCCCTCCCATTCAGCTCCATGCCGAAATTGTGGAGATAGGTGGTGTCGCCATCTATCGTTAAGAAGTCCAACCTGTGTGTCTCACAGGCAATGGCAACTTTCATTCCTTCCCCTGCGGGAAGGGAACAACAACAACAAGGGAAAAAATCAGTAAATCCTCCTCTGAAGTAACTAAATCCTACACAAACACTGTCATGGTCATGTAGTTGCATCTCAAAGTCCTAGGAAAAATTTTATTGAAGGCAGCGCAAAGAAAAAAATCGTACTTCAGAAGGGCGTATAAATACATCCGGGCAGTTAAAACAATGGTTAAACAAGACGTATATATACGTCGAAGACACTTAACAGATTAAAGTGATTTAAAAATTCCAGAATTTAATTGGCATATGTACATATAATAAAGTATCATAATATATTGCTATTCAAAGAAAATTATACTTTTAAAGAAGATTAAATACTGCAATAACATATCATAATAATATTTTACGTGAGATTATTTAAGAAATATCAAACTATTCATTCAAGGAATATTTCAAGATCACAAAATCAATTCTCTATAAATCATGTCTCTAAAATATCTGACACAGAAGAAAAAAAGAATTTTCTTATGTATAATGTAAATTTTGTAATTTTTAGATAGTATTTCTTAGGTCTCAATTTTTGTCAAAAAACATCCGGCCGAATCCGCTTGCATGCATGCTGAAACTACAAATTCTCTTTCCAGCATCGAAATTAAACCTCATCGAAGGATGTCAGTTCTTGGGCAGGTAACCACCTCGGTACACTGCTATTCGGTTGTATGGAAATAATCACCCACGGCGCAATATTATGAAGCACCTTGTAAATTATGTATACTTAACCCTTTTTTCATAATCTCACTAGTTATATTCCATGAAATTTATATTATAATTAAAAATAGCGAAAACACCGTAGAGTTTCCACAAGGTGGGGGAAACTGTTTTATAATGCAAATGAAGCTAATAAAAAAATTGTCTTTAGATTTAAAAAAAAAAATATTTTAAATATGTTTATAAACTATTTCAATTGTAACTTTCAGGTAAAAAAAGAAATACTCAAAATCTTAATGAGAGTAAAACAAGTACGATTAAAAAAATGATTATTTGTAATAGATAATAACACATTAAAAAAATAAAATAGCCATTATGTGACATGCATTCTTACTTCTTCCATTTCTTACAATAAAGAGAAATTCGAACCTTTTCAATACTTTATGACAATTTTAAAATTCTTCTCCAAACATTTGTGGACTTAATAAAATCTTAAAACTTTTAAAACTGTGCTCAGAGCATTGTTCAAAATTGAAAATAAAAAAACTGGATTGTAATGCATTTTAAAAAGCAAATCATATATGTATATGTGTATCATTTTTAATACCGATTGTACAATAATCGATTTCTATACACAAGAAAAAAAATTAGAAGCATCTTGAGAAGTAAGTAAGTTGAGTAAAGACAAACGGAATACAAAACAAATAATGAAAACACTGAGATTTTGATTTTAATTAACTTTTGAAAAGTACAAATTTTACAAAGGGAATCAAATGCCAAGTATTTAACTTTTTTATATTTTAAAATGAACGCAAGGATATATGTATTTCAAAAAAATACTGGCGCTAGTTTTTAGTGTGTTGTTTATTCTCACACAACTAGGGTTAGAATTCAAAAAGTCATTTAACACAAAAACTTTAAAGAATATATGTTTATTAGCTCCTCTAATTGGGTTCCAAGACTGACAATTGACGTATGTAAATAGCTCAAGGGAAGAAAAAATGTCAAAGAAGTATCTCCTTTTTCCAGTTTTTCTTTTCTTTGTAAAGAGAAAAAAAATCTCAAAACTTCGATATATCTGAGAAATTTAATATACTAGAAACATACATCACTCTAAACATTTCTAGTATTTTTTAAAGGAATGTTCACCAGTGGAATAAATATCTCCTCCTTTGCTCATTAATTTTGAGTAAGAAATTAGAAAGAGAGCATCTTTTAAAAAAACTAGCAGATACTTCTTGATGAAAAATATATTTAAGATTTCTTCATGTACTTCTAAATTTCCAATCTTTTATTGAACCAGATTACTTCATATAAGAAAAAAATATTTTAAGTATTTATGTGTCCTTTTAATATTTACCGTAAAAATAAATTCTTGAAGAAATGAAAGATAGAGTGATCTATTTTCGTTCACGTGGCTCAAATTTTATAATAAAGCACAGAACATAAATTGCTCTGAAATTTGAATCAGAACTTAAAATTGTTTACAAAAGTTAGTACATATAGGATAATGAGCTTAATTATTATGTATTAATAAAAATTTTATTTAAAAAAACAAAACATGTGTGTAAAAGATTAAAATTAAAATTATATTTTTAAAAAATTTAATGTTCATCTTTTAATACAAGGCAATATGTTACACATAAATTATAGAAAATTTTAAATAAAAAAAGTATATCGTTATGTTGTATCTAGAAATTTTGTAGATGAAATTGACAAAATTTAAATTTGAGATTAATATGTTTCAAAGGAAATAGTTATATTATACATTAATTTTTGCTACGTTGCTGGATTCTCTATAATGGAATATTTAAAATGAGATAAGAATAGTAATAAAATTGTTTCTTTAATATTAGGGCAATTATAACATTATATTTTACAAAATTAAACAAAAGCTTTCGTTTCATTAAGTAAAATAACTCTTCAATTTTAGTGAAGGTAAATAGTTCAAAATAATTTTATTTTATTTTTTGAATATAATACTTTATTTGTGTGTATAACATTCAATAATTCAAAGTATTGAAATAAAAATAGATTTTTAAACACACCAAGTAAAAGTACGCTTGAAAGTTTAGAAAGAAAAGAGCTTAAAAAGCATTTTTGTATGAAGTGAAATAATTTAGCTCATGTTGATACTCGGGCCGTCATTTTCCACCATGTGCAGGATATACTTGATCTTTCCATATCGAACAGAATCATTATTCATCAATTTGCAGCTAGAGGGCTGCACTCATAGTATCCTTTAAAAAGATTGTCTTCGGTAGATTGTCAGCACAGAGACAAATTCGTTTGTAATGAAGCCTTGCTAGAGAGACGTGGACGATCTAATGACACAAAGCCATGTTTTCAGACGAATCACACATCTGTTTTTCAAATGCTAGTCGCCGTGTACATGTGTGACGACGTAATAGTGGCAGATAAAATCCTGCAGTATCACTGAAACACAGCTAAGCCGACAATACGGCATCATGATTTAGGGATAATCACTCAGGCATAACCAAATTAGTAATGATGGTTAATATTGACTGTCCAAAGGTACGCGTACCTTTTGTTTGGATCGCTGGTAATTCCCTTTGTTCGAGAAATACCCAATGCCCTTTAAAAGCAGCCCGACCACACACTGCATGAGACAAACCAACATAAACAATTCCTGGTCTTCCCAGGCCACCATTCTCTCCTGGTCTCTCGTAAATAGAACGCCTCTTAGACTTGATTGACGTCTCTTGAATACCAAGACACTGGCATGTTCCAAAAATATACTGCGGTGAAATCCGCACTCTCATTGATTTTATATTGGAAGTGATGCTCCGCGTATTACCGCGGAAATTATACTACCTATTGAACTGATGATGTTATTTTCGAAATAAATATCGCTTTTTGTTAATTTCTGTCTCTCTCTGCTAACCCATGTTTTTAACCTGTTAGCCCCTCCATCTTGTTGCATTTTTAATGGCATGTTGTGGATATTCTTTTTCATTCTCATTCATTCAAATGAGACAGTATGACTACAGCACGACACCATATAAATGTTAATTTTGTGACACAAGAAAGTAATTTCAATTTCAATTCAATTGGTCTAGACTCTTGACCTACAAAAGTTATTACTTATAATTTTTCAGAAGAAGAAAATTTATTTGTATTTTCACCACTGCAAGATTTTATACAATACATATTTTTGAATAAAGAATCCACTTTGGGCTTGTCGTTGGAGGACGAGTTTTCACGGCCATGGGTTTAATGTTCTATGTGTAGTTCAATTAAAAAAAAGCTGCAAATTCGAATCTTAATTTTAATGAAGATTCATCATGTACAACAATAACAACTACTTCTCACTGAGTACAATCAAGTTTCGAAGATGTAATGTGGTATGGCGCGGCAAAGTCAAAAGTGGTGTATCAACTCATACATCGAGTTCATCCCTTGACTATAATTTAAAATGACGAGATTATTAATTTAAAAAAAATTGCTATGATGCTTTCTTTACGGTGTTAATAAAAGCTATAGGCTAGAATTTCTAAATTTTTATTTTAATAAATAAACCAGAATTTTTCTTTTCATGATAGTTTATATTCTGCACACATAAGAAAAAAATCTTACTTTGAATGTAGCCGTTTTAATTTTTATTTTCAGTTTATATCACATTCAGTGTTAGAGCCTACTAACACATGTAGAAGTATCACATTTCTTGATAATGCTTTTTTTCATACCATATGATTTCCTTCAAAAAGATTTATCACCACACTATAAAAGAGTTCATTGAAACCCGAGATATAAACTTCATTTGCTTAGAAATATATACATTGGAAGGCAATATGTATACATATATATAATACAGATAATTTATTCAAATTTAATGTTAAATCGAAGGTATTTTTCACCTAGTTCCTATGTCAACTAAGCTTTTCGTGTAGAATATCAAATAAATTTGAAACACTAAGATGTTTTATTTGATGTCTGGAGTAAAACTTTTCTCAAATCATATTAAGCCAACCCATTTTATATCAAGCTGAAATTGTCATAGGGAATTTTATTCTAAAAGGGATATTCGGTTGATATAAATAGTTGAATCTAGTATTTCCATGCCATATTTGTCAAATAAAATGAGTAAAATCTTTAAAAAATATAAAATAATACATATATGCCTATCGTATGAGAGAAAAAGAAAGAAAGGCTCAGAAAGTAAATATTCCCTTTAAATTAAAAAAGTATTTTATATATAGAATTTATTAATACAATCATATATTATCCTAGTGCGTACATTATTAGTGTTAGTGTACAAAAGTTAAGCAACTTCACACATTGTGCAGTAATTCTGAAACAAATCAACTAGATGACATTAAATTAACACTACAGATCCACAATGCAGCACTTAAAGGATGATGAAAGCATAGTACAGAAAAATACATTGCACGCGTAAATTATGGAACAAAGCACTAAAAAGCTTTATTGTCAGAATGGTTTTCTCGCCAAGAGGAAGAACAGCAAACCAAAGTTGAGAACTAAGTTATATGAACTTCTTGTTCCTACTTAATACTGAATTATTCAGCAGTTCTTGATGTAAGTGTTGTCACTGCTTATGGAACATCTGTTCAATAGTCAAATGTTCTCCGAAGGATTTAATCCTGCGCCTAGGTGTCTCTCCGAAGCATGCGATACTTGTTCGGCAGGATCGTAAATTAGGGGAGCACGCTGTTAAATCCATTCTGCAGATATCCTCACTTTCTGGAACCTGAAACATGCATTGTCGTCTATAAAAATAAAGTCTGTACCAATAATTTCCTACAACAAAGGCACATGTGAGAGGATAATGACACCGCAGTAAACGATATTCGAGATGAACCACTGTCAAAAAACATGGAGTTCCGTTTGTCCATTCAACACGATACATCTCCACACCAGGAACACACCAAAGGACTCTTATCCTGATATCTTTGTGTTCAAACTGTGTCCTTACCTCCTTCCATATTAAGTGATGCTGAAAATCGTTACTGTGACTGAAACTATCTTCATCAGTAAGAACTTGACTTTATTTATGAGATGTCCAATCTTTGTGTTCTTGAGACTATTGTAAGTAACGCCAATGGGCTACTGTTAATCGTATTTACCGTTCAGCAGGACAGGCAAATAGGTCATCTTAATGCAGGCGTCTGTTCTCAGTAAACCGTGAAACCTGTAGTCTGGTTGCCATTCGCAATTGCTGAGCAATGTTGTCCGATGTTTGATTATGGTCTCTTTTTCGTCTTTTTTTTTTAAGAATGATAGGCCGGTCATCACTTAGAGTTGTTGTTTATTTTTTCGGTCAACCACCACAGCAACCATTCTTACACCTTTACCTGTGATTTGGAAGTATTTTCAAACTCTTGAAATTACACTTATGTCAATGCTTTATGTCTAACACTTATGTCTTGTACAACACTTGTCAAAATGCTAAAAATACTTTCTTCTTCTTAAACTGTCTTAGAATTGTGCTGAACCAAGTCCTTGCGTGCTTTGACCATTCCTTTGATTAGTAATGGTATTTGCGAGTGCATGTTCTTTCTATTAAGTTACATGTCGACTATAATTATCACAAAATGCCATTTCAGCAATTTCATTGTTTTATATTAAAAAGGCATTCATTGCTTTAGTTTTACCCACCAGTGTATATTAAGTCCAGATAAAAAAAAGTATCTTTCTAAATTTCTAAAATAATCTGCATGATATTTCATTTATATACTGTATCCGACTACCCCCTAAAATTGGGAGTTTTGCCAAAAATTGACATTTTTTATGATTTTATTTTATAAACCATCTTATTAGCTTTATAAAAAATATCAAGTTTATTATTTTCCGTTCAATAGAACAAAAAATACAAGGGTTTTAGTAAAAGTAGAGACCATTACTTTCAGCAAGATGTCATACTTTAAAAAGGATTTTTCCCAAAATGTGTGTATGCCTTTTTCTTTCTTTTTTAATTGAAAATGCTCAAATGGAGATAGTGATTGCTCAAAAAGTTGTGAAAATAATAAACTAAATTTTTTTGTATATGTTCTGTATAATAGTAAAAGTGTTTTAACCTTCAGATTTATCAATCACTGTTTTATTAAAAAATTTATAGTCCCTTATGTTAATATAATCACTGTTATCTTAAGCAATTTCACATAATAACTAAAATAAAGTGCTCTAATACTTGTAAAAATTAAAATATCTCCTACCCTGAAGGTTATTTAAGAAATGAATAACACAGCAACACATCAGAATTGAAAATTTGTTCATAAACTTCTGGTTTCAGAATGGTCCCCGTTTATGCTAGTTTTTGTAAAGTTTTACCCATTTTTGTACCATTTTAGTAAGAGTAACTTTTTTCTCTTCTTAATTTTAGCATATTTTTCTTAAAATGTACTAAGCAAATCTAAAAACCACAAAAAATCGCCGTACCTACATTTTATTAAAAAAGAGTTGTTGCAGGTAGTCGGATACCTTAATAATATTTAAAAAAACGTAGGTTCTTAAGTCATGGACAAGTAGAAGCTTATACACTCATGTCCATAAATTAAGGATAATTCAGAATCACACAGAAATTGAACTCTAAAATAAATATTTCACCTGTAGAATTATCACACACATCTTGAAGAAGAATATGCAAATTATAGGAAACCACCCGATGGCGCGGATAGTGCATCACAATGACGAGAGTGTAAGAGAGGGGTATATAAGGAATGGTTGCAAAGAAGTAAAATTGTTCACAAGCGCTTTAAAAGCCTTTCAGTGCAATAACCGCATAGTTATGGCACAAAGGAAGCATTTGGATGATTTTTTACGTGGTAGAATTATCGGAAGACTTGAATGTGGATGTACTCAGCTGGAAGTATCCGAAAAACTTGGAATCACCCAGAGGTTCATCTCCAGGCTTTGGCAACGATTCCAAGATGATGGTAATGTGAGTAGATGTTACAGCCCAAATTGCCCCCGAGTTACAACGCCGAATGAGGACCGGTGTTTGGCAGTTACTGCCAAAAGAAACAGACGGAGCACAGCATCAGACCTGTCTCGTCAGCTCTCTTCAGCTACCGGTACGACAGTTTCAAGGCAGACCGTGTACAGACGCTTAGGGCACATTGGTCTATATGCTCGTAGGCCTGTCAGAAGTGTTCCCCTTAAAGCAACTCACTGGACCTGGAGTAGAGAGCATGCATTGTGGATACCGCAACAGTGGCCTTGTGTGATGTTTTCCGACGAGTCCAGGTTTAGTTTGCAGTCTGATTCTCGCCGGACTTTCATATGGAGAGCGCCAGGTACCCGTTACCACCAAGAGAACACCATTAAACGACACCGTTACGGTGGTGCAGGATGGCTCGTTTGGGGAGGAATTATTCTTGGTTCCAGAACTGACCTGCATGTTCAGAGTGTAACGATGACAGGCCACATCTATCGGGATGTCATTCTGGAACAACATGTACGTTTGTTTCGGGGTGCCATGGGTGCTGAATTTCTGTTTATGGATGACAACGCCTGTTCTCACCGTGCAAACATTGTAGACGAATGCCTTCAATCAGAGGATATCACCCGTATATCCAATAGAACATGTGTGGGATATGCTTGGCCGACGAATTGCAGCCCGTCAAACCCTCCCACCTGTTATCCGGAACTTCGGAGGCATTGCTTGATGAGTGGTGTAATATTCCCCAAGATCAGATTGATAATTTGATACTCAGCATGCGTAGGCATTGTAAGGCCTGTATTGCATCGTCCGGGAGACATACTCCGTATTAACCATCATACTAACCATGTTATACTGTTTTTTGTAAATAGGTTCTTTTTTGAAATTTGCTCCAGGGAGTAAAAATCGCAATTTTTATTAATTATGTCAAACATATAGCATCTGTTTTGCTCTTTACATTTTGTTTACTAAATAGACTTTACAAATAAGTCAAATTTGTTTTGCTTCGGTCTCTTTCTTTGCCTGAACTTCATTATCCTTAATTTATGGACATGAGTGTATTTTAAGGACACCTAATTTCAGTTGCAAAGTTCTTTGCTTGGTTGCAGTATAATAAGCCTTTTTTTTAGTTCCATGGTTGTGACCAAATTGTATTGGATGAAGTTATGCTCAATTTTCCTTAGATAAAAGAACATTTAGGGGTTAGTTATTATTTTCTATAAATTTTCAATGAAATAGGTTCTTACATCCACAAATAACATTAAAATTTTGAACTAATTATGACTTTTAACGCATCACCGATGAAACAGATACTCAGATACAACTCTGGAATTTTTGTTAAAATTTTATAACATAATAATGTAATTAAAATGCGGTAAAAGAGATAAGATACACAATCAAATTAAAACAGAATTTAGAATTATCGGCTTATTTATTAAAAATTTAATTATTTGAATAAGTGGATAATATATATTAACACGTATTTATTTATTAAACTTGAAGAGATATTTCTTGCTTTTAACATAAGTTACAATTTGGTATATTTATTTTTAGTTATTTTTATCTATGTATTATCTATAGGCATAACTTTTAATTAACATTTACTTGTGAGTAAATTGAGATATTGTAAATTTATAATTGTTGATATTTCTAAAAGAATACTGAAGAATAGCTCATTTTGTAGCAAAAAAAATATTTTAAAATGTTAATAGTTATAAGTTTTTTTCTGAAAAATCAAAATTGTTAGCTTAATATTTGGGATACTATATCAAAAAAATCGTATATAAATATATCAATTATTGTTTTCAGTACGATTCAACAAGGGATCAGATTTCGAATGAGACTTAAAATGTTTACATATTTTTTTTTTATTTTTAATATCAGTAAGCCATTAAATATGTATGCGAATTGTGTACGTACAAATTTTGTTTTCTCATGAAATTATTGTTCTCAAATTAGTATTAAGTTCAATTCTTAATCAGAACCTACTAGTACATTTCAAAAATTCACATTCATATATTTTTTTTTTATTTCTTTAAAGTAGTAATAAAAAAAACTCAATATATGGAAAGATTTGATAAATATAATTATAATTCCGATATATAAATTGTTGCATATTTAATTAATTATATTCTTACCGATTTCTGACAAAACTATCATTTTTTCAATTTCTTTAATTTATAAGTAGTCTTCATTTCCCTTTATAAGATACGTGAAACCAAAGTTCTTGTAAAGTGTTACATTTTTACAAAAATTGAAAGGTTAAAAAGCTTAAGACTCAAAATATTCAGGAGTTATAAAAACTCTTAACAAGAATGGGTGTGTGTTAAAAAGTAAGAAAAATTTGAAAATAGTTTATCTATTTTTAAAGGTACTAGTTAAGTTTCTAATACTTTCCTTAAAAAAATTGGAATGAAAGACTAGTTATCAAAATTCTTTTCATCATGGAAGTTCAAGAAATGTAAAGAATCTTTAACAACTTTGATTAAGTTCCTCCCCTTATTTTTCTATCAAATTATGGGTAAAAATGCCTTTTTTACATTCGGAAATGTACAGAGAGCAAAAGTATTTCTTTTTCACAAAAAAAGTACACCCAGCTCTTTTTTACATGGTCTTTTTTCACGATTTTGAGACAACACGGTTCACTAATATACTTTTTACATGAAGTTTTTGTTCTAGCATGAATTCCCCTCCCCCCTCCAGACTTTTTTCCTTAATTCTAATTTTTACAGTGTATTCAAAAGACGATTGGCTTCTGCCCATACATCTGTGAGTGACTTGGTCTACTCTATAGCTTGTTTACTTTGTATTCTGTGGAATAACCGGATTTTATAATCGCTTTTTTTTCTTTAGTTTGCTGTACTTCAACTTGAGCACGGTATTTCGTTCTTCGGTATAATTGCAGTTTGTGTTAAAGCCCTTTTTGAATGTGGACGATTTGATCGAATTTGATAGTTTATGATAAGAAAAAAGTCGATAATGATGAAGTTGAAGGGAAAGTACAGTTATTAACAAACGATTTAATTTGCGATGACGTGAAATTTGCTACAGGTATGGAGCAACATTTTCAGCACGTATATCAAAATTCCAACGTAATCCAATGCTTCAATTCCAATGCTAAATTCAATAATACTATACTGTGACGCTAAAGCTACAATACGATTTTAACCTCTTAAGTACCACCTACGTATATATACGTCTCTCTCAATCCATGCGTTACATTTCCCGGACGTATATATACGTCTCTCACAGCCCATACGTTACATTCCCCGGACGTACATATACGTCTTTCCAAAGTGCGATCTTTTGTGTACACCGCTATCCATAAAATTATTCCGAAGGCTTTGGTATGCAATAAAAGGACTTTGAATGTGTTTGCGAAAGATTTACTTATTTTAGAGAATTTGCTTATTTTTGTTCCTTTTCTTCCACCCACCCACTCCAATGCATCACATATACGCTCCTACGTGGAAAACGTAGACATTGGGGAGTGAATCGCGTAACTTTTAATCGACAGCTAAGGGATTATTTATAAACCATACAAATTATTAAGAAAAGTGTTAATTTGTGTATGCAATTTTACATATGAAAAGTCCATGGGGTTTGGTAATTATTAAACTTTTTCTCTTAACTTAGTATTCTTAAATTAATTATAAAATATGTTATACAGTACAGATACATTTATAAGTGTAAATGTAAATTTTATTTTTTATCATGTCACAATGCACTTTGTTGTTTACTTTCAGTAAATTAATTTTTTTTTAAAATAATATTTTGTTTTTGAGTTTTCAATATGTTTGCGCCCCTCTTGTAGAATTATCACGCCGCCCTAGGGGGCGCTCCCCCCAGTTTGAGAAACGCTGATCTCAGAGGGTGCTCTGGTTTGAGAACGTTGACGTAATCGGTTTGTGCAGCTTCAACTATATACAAGAACCGTTCAAGAAAATCGTAAACCAAAAGGAAAAAGCTACGTTAAAAGATTTTGTAAAAAAATCAATAAAGGTCGTTAATAGCAAACGATATTCTTTCCAAATCGTATCTGATAGTTAGCTACAGAGAATGTTATTCCAGTTCGTAATAAACGTGCACCCTTGGTATCAAGTTATGAGGAATAGTTTTCTTAGTTAGTAATTTAATTCCAAATTTTAATTTTAATTATTATATGGTATATGTATTAAAAGACTGAATTTTCGCTGAACACTAATTTTAATTTATTTCTTTGATAAAATAAATCGTTTTGTTTGTTTGTGCCTCTGGATCCCGGTGTTCTTGAAATCTGAAATCCTGGATTACACTATTGTCATTTACATTTGAAATTTTCTCATTAAGTTTTTATAATTTAATTTTAAAATATATTATATTCAATGAAATATGTGCGTAGATTTTGGAGCAATTATAAGTGCTATAAGTAAAATTATGATGAGCTCTCATTCTTGTGTAAGAGAACCACACTAGAGTCTAGATCATTTTGCAATACTTACACAATGGTATAAACAACGCCTTAGGAATAAATATTTTCCCAGTTTCTTCTACAATTAAATGCGGTAAATTAATAGTAGACCTCCTTGGAAGACTTGATGCTTCAAATCCCAATGCCTTCCACTACGCATACCTAGATCTTCTACTTCATATAAGGTAAAACTTGAAATTGATTCATTCTGATTCAATAACTTATGATCAGTTTCTGCACAAAAAATATTAAGTGTAGCAGGAGAACTGGATAAAGTTATCAAAGAGGATATGCAGCAATGCAGTCTTTTAAATTTGAGACGCTCTCATCAAGAATTCAAAAAAGAAATATTTCTTTTTGAAAATGGAGGGAAACGGGGGAAGAGAACATACTCTTATTTGATGACGATAAGACCTACTTGTGTAGAGTCTGAACGAGCATTTTTTTCTGCTGGATAATTTGTGACAAAAATATGAGCTGTTGTAATGATGAAACGTGACGAGCTGTATACAAAATTTTTGTAGAAATGAAGAATTCCTTCTAAAATTTCATTATGTATTATTGTTATATGTTTTTTATGATGATTAAAGCTTTGTTTTATGTCAATAAAGATAATAATAAACCAATTTTTTAATTATGTTTTCAGTTTTATTACGTAGTTTCAACTATGTTAATGTGTAAGCATTTTATAACAGACCAATCCCACCATTCGGGAACAATCCGGATCGGTTTGATAGTGTAATTCCGAATACCTGGATTGAAAATATATGCTCTACGGATTACAACCAGTAATACATCGACTTCCCTTTTGTTATTTTTTTTATTTATTTATTTCTTATTTATTTATTTTATTTATTTGTTCAGTCTTTTGGGAAATAGCTTAATTTTTCATCTTGAAGTGATTTTTAAAGTTGATGAACAGTTCGACATTTACTCATATGTGACGCATTTTTAGCGTTTTTCGCATGGAGTTTAAGTTACGTATTTATCTGGTGGAAAAGAGTTGGGTGTGATTATTTTTCAAATTCCTTACAACTATGAAGAAATAAGCTGGTACCTATGTTAATTTTTATATATATTATGCAACTTATGCTTTTTTTAATCAAAGTCAATGAACTTAATAATAAAAACCTTTCTGCAAAATTGAAGTACATTAAATTAATCTGATTATTATAACAGAACTAGTTTTACACATGTATGAATTACAAAATAAAACAAAAAGAGATAAAAATACTTTCTTTCGGAATTTCTAAAATCTCATATATTACCGTAAAATCCAGCGTATTACGCATCGTTGTATAACACAAACCTATACTTTCAAGATGCACTTTTCGAATTTTAGGAATATTCACATCGTACAACGTACCCCTCCGTCCCCACCCCTTTTTTTACGAAGAACTTGAAATGCACGTGTGCAATGTTATTATTTCTTCGAGGTATTATCAGGTTTTGAAAAATAGTGTATTTCTAGAATAACAACCTTTTAAGTTCTTTAGGTATGTCATTTCTTTTAAATAACAATTTTACTACTTCCCGTTGTTTTTATTTTGAAGCTATCATTTGTATATATATCCGGAGTATAACGCACTCCAATAAATTTCGATCTTAATTTTTGTGTTATAAGTGCGCATTATACGCCTTATTTTGAGTAATTTCTTAAGCTGCTGTTTCTTGGTTAATAATAAAATGACTCATTTTATTTACATAGAAATGGAATTAAAGCATTTCCATTTTCCCATCTGAATTTCACTAAACTATAATTTTCTAATCAAACAAAAGTGATAATAAAAGAAAGATAAAGAGGAAAATTATAAACGGAAAGAAACAGAATCTTAGTTTTTCGGTAGTGTGCATTTTGTTTTAAAACATTTAAAAATTTTAAACTTCATTATTTTCTGATATGGTTCCCTGACAAATAGTGAAGTTGTTTCATTCTAAATAGTTAATAGAAGTTTTTAAAGTAATCTCGAGATATTTGAAAGTGCAGAAATAATTAGTTTCTGTAAATATTCTTGTATGCACACATATGTGACTATAATTAATTTAAATATTCTTCTTGATTTTTTTTCATTTTTAAAATGATGATTACAGCTAAACTACATATGTTTTAGATGATGGGCATATTATAAAAATCACTCTAAATGAAAAATAATTGTATTTAAACTAAAATAATATTATACTTCTCATTCGTTTACAAAATAAACTAATATCATATTTCATCCCTTACATTCGCATATATTTATATACAATTTCAATCCAATTAGATTCATAAATGTATTTTTGTGTATATATTTCACATATAATAAAAGTGAATCATGAAATCGTGTTATAATTACTAGGATATTTCATATTCTAGAAATTATAAGATTTTATGATTAAATACTGAACATAAAATAACGAATATTTTACTACACTTATTATTTCAAATCAAGTTTCTTTATTAAAAAAATAATTTAGAACCATTTACATGTTTTTAGAATATTTCGAATAAAATAAACACTATTTAAACATGTAATGTGTATTCGATTGATAAGATGTGATAATTATATCTCTAGAATTTATAGAATTTTCACTTTTGTTATAAAGTTTATCCACACCCTTGCATTTGTAATACTAAAAGTTAATTAAAGTTAGCAATAATTATTTTTCATAATCATATAGTACAAATTGCAATTAAAAATTGGAAAACATTCAAAACATATTTTGTAAAATTGAGTAAAATCGATAAAAAGAGCAATGATTAAAGGGAAAATTAACTACATTTAGCGATTTAATTAACACATATTTTCCTCTTTTAAAATTATTAACTATTACTAATAAGAATTAATAATGTCCTTGCGTGTTTGACACGATTTATTATTATTGTGGGCTATAAACTTCAGAGTAGAAGAGTAAAACATCTAAAAGCTTGAAGAATTATTTTATTTCACCTCCTCCTGAGAAAATGGAAAAAAAAAATTATTGAGATGCATGCAATTCAGTGAAGAAACTAACTGCATGCAATTTCGAAGCATAATTCCTAGTGACATTTTAATATTCTCCCGAAAGATTTATACACCTATTTCTGTAATAAACTAATATTCAGAGCTCCAATCGTTGAATCTTTTGGGTAAAAAGAAGATTATATATATACATATATATACATACATTCACCCTTTTTACTATATATATATATATGGCAAAGTAAATATATGAAAGTCAAATGGAATAAAGATGCATAGAAATTACTGCAGACTTTCACGATACACAATGAGAAAATGTATCTTTTTAAAATTCCTAATATGAAGAAATCTAATAATTGACATATTTCCAGGGCTATTTCACGTAATTCAATCATGTTTTCAAAAGGTAGGCGTTATTTATGGATAAAAATTATAGTTATAAGATATATGATATCACCAGGTACTTAAGCCAGTAGTAATTAGAACAAGAATTTTCTAAAATTATGAGAATATACGATTTACAAAAGCTCTAATTTAATGACTTACACTTTAATTGCTTCCTATGTGCAAGTATGATGTAAAATAAATTTTGTGTGCTCAAAATTTCATTAAAAAAAACTATCCATTTAATTTTTTGGGAAAACTTGAAACTTATGAAGTGACTTTAAAATGCTACTCCTCCTACAATGATTAATGTACATATATGAAAATTTGATTTCCAAGTACGTCAAACTACGTATAACAAAAGTTGGTATGGCTTTGTGATAACGATTGTTATTCTTATAATACTTTATGAATGCTTATTATAAATCTTTAAAATGTGTAAATTTGAATCAATTGATTTTAAATAAATAAGTATTTTGCTCTGATTGAAAAGCCTACCAACTTTATTTCATGTACTATTAGGCAAACGAATGAAAAATTTCCGCATTAGTCCAATTGGGAAAAATCCTTAGCGTTTTAAATTTTATTATCAATTAGCATTTTATATTTCTCCCAGATAAGTCAGTTTAAAGTTTTGATCGCCATTGGGATGTGAATAAAAACAAACGTAAAAGTCATCACAACTCTGCGTTTCTGAGACTTAGGGTTTTCAAATTTTGGGAGAGTATAGAAAGTATTTAAAAAATAATTTAGGCTAAAAAAATTTGATTTTTGATTTTTTGACCGATTTTTGTCAATTGAATCTTACTATGACCCTTTAATCAAAGAAGTATAACTTAAGTACTGAAAGCTGAATTCAATCAAAAGAAATCTTAAATATACTTAAAATAAAAGCGCCTTCTGAGCTTAATATTGGTTAAATACATTCTGATTTATAGACATTCATTAAAATAACATTGTTTTTTTTTATTGCAATATCTTATACCTTTAACGTTTATAAATGCTTTCACTTAACTAATTTTAAAGTATTTGCTTGGTTACAATGTACAAAATTATGATTATAAACTGTAAAAAAAATAAAATTATTAAAATGGATCAAAAACCAAAATTTATTTACAGAATATAAAATTTATATGTCCCTGAGTCCCTTGAGTTATGACGCAAATTTCGTACCAGAATTGCACAACTTGTGCCAATAGCACTTTGGATACTTCTTATATTGTTAAATTGAGTTAGAATAAGATATGTTTAAACATTTTATTCTAATTTTCTTCAAGTCTATGCCATTCAACAATTTTGTACACCAATCCACGCGTAATAGTATTAGGTCTGGAGAACGTAATAACTTTGATCAGTTGCATGCTCAAACTAATTTTATTGCAGGATTTGCTTTTTTAAAAAAACATTAACAAAAACACAGAGACGTAATTTTATGCTAAAAATTAGAAATGTGTTGCGTATGAGATGTTTGCCCCCAAATATAACTTTATGTATGCCACTTGTTCAAAATCCGTCAAGCCCTTTGTTATTTGGGATTTAAAGGACAAAATGCTTGTACATACATTGTTTTCTTAAACGTATCATCGGCGTATGTTAGCAGTAGCACCATCTTCTATAACAGTTCGTGTAGAGAACCTGACTTTAACTGTGTTATTCAAATGTTCTACATTCTAACAAAGCACATACCAGAGGGTATATACAAGGTGATCAAACAGGTACGAACGACATAAAATGAAACAGTTAAATATTTGCATATTCCGCCAAGGGAGAATGTAGCGAGACATCTCGGGATGCCATTGGAGACTCTGATCAGATCGGATCATGCGCGGTGCCTGCATGCAGGAGAGCAAGACTCATAAAAGCGGCGTCTAAAGATGCGAGCACAGAATTACCATACAGAAAAGCATACCCGATGTACAGAGACCTGACGCCTACGCAGGTCTGTCAAGAACAAAAGACCGGGCTGATCACGATCCATCCGTCCCATCCTGACCATCTGTCCTACAACACCCGACATGTCACCCTGCGATTTCATGTGTTTGGTCTACTGAAGAAACACCTGAAAGCGAAAGCTTCAACTCGACGACGTACCAAGGACACATTGTGAAGGACTGTCTCGTCACAGCCACAGAATTCTGGGAACAAGGAATCTGCGGCTTGCTCCATCAGTGGATCGTTGTGTCAGGCCTATGGTGGTGTAAATTAATAAAGTCTATATTTGTAATCACCGTGTCGTTTCGTACCTTTTCATTTGATCACCCCTTGTATATATCGTATATTTCATACAAATTTAACGTTTATTACATGCTATCTCCATGATATTTTAATGACCGGCAGAGTACATAAATCTTAATCGCATTTCTAAACAAATTCTGATACAATCATTTTTAATTAAATGGCTCTATTTTGATTTTTATGAACTTATTAGTATTGTTATTAAACTTTTTAATTGAGTATGTTGTGAGCTTTATTTGTTTCTTTTTTTAAATAAAATTCCACGATAACATTTTCTGTGCCAGAACCAATTAAGTGATATTTCCATGTCTTGTATCCCTTACCATATCTGCGCACTGAAAACATCCTTCTTCAAACCAATGTAATCTCAGCAATAAACAAAACAATTATTTGAAATTTTATCACATGATAATCATGTAATATTTACATTATTTCAAATTTTCAGAGAATTTGAGAAAATTTAAGAAGTTATATGAAATAAACAAATAATTTTTAAAAATAGAAACTGAATTTACACTGCGCAGATTTTGTAGTACAAAATTGATCAAAATTACAAAATTATTTTACTGGCACAAAATGTTCACTTTCTTAAATTATACTAACTTTACAATTTTAGAGGGAAAATATTTTTAAATACAATTATAAATGAAAATTATAAAATTTAAGAAAAATAAATTTAAATTCAAATTTAAAAATTCTATTAATGTTTGTTTTTGAAAATTTTAGCATAAGTTATAAAGAGTCTTATTTTGAACACTTGTATGGAATTTCAGATTGATATCATAAATAGTTTCTGAGAAATCCGGCGCAAGTTAAAAATTTGTTGTTTTGAGAAAAATGAAGTTAAAGATAATGAAAGAGATAGGGTTTTGTTTAAATTTCCTGGTTGTTTCTCAATAACTTTGTAGTTTTACAGAATCAACAAAATTTGGTATCAAAATGCTCAGAAATGTTGAGCTTTAACATATAGTTTTTTTCAAAAAATTGAAAAAATTGCAATTTAAGAGTCCTTAAAGTCCATAAAAAATATTCACAATTTAACTTATACAATTCTTCATTTATTTATATATTCAGCAATTAATTATCTATCAATATAAAGTGCACCAATAACTGGAAAAAAATTTTTACTATGGAATACGAACAAAAAGAAAATATCCTTTTAATTAAACATGTAAGAATGGTTTAAGATGAGAAAAAATGCATCGTTACTATTCGAAACAATTGGTTCCACTTGGTTCTGTCAATAAAGCAATAAGGCAGGCGGATGTATTGGAGATGCTGTCAGCCCTTAACGAGAGCCTATAGTCTTAAAGGAAATTTAGTGTTTCCGATAACTACCACCACCTCCTCTCTCATCTTGCCGTTCAATATAAATCTCAACAAACTACCTTCTCGCAAATGGGGATAAGATATCTGAAAGAGAAGCAGTTTCCATCTATCGTTATACTATGTTGTTAACAAGATTTGGAGGAAGACTCTTTCGCAAGGTTTTTCTTCAATAGAAAACTCAAGCTTCCGCTAGTCCGTCATTGCTTTCTTGAATAAATATGGATTTAGGGAGGCTTTTAGATGAATTTATAGTACTCGTAAATGGAGTTAAAGAAGTGAGGAACATTTGTTTATTATCGATGCATGTTTGCTTCGAGAAAATTCTTCAATATTTACTTGTTTGACTTGACGTTCTTCTGAAGGACAAGACAAGGAGATGTGTTAAAAATATTTTATTACGATGTGCATGCATACTTTGTATTTCTGTTTGATTATCATTAATATTTTATACTATTTTTAGTTCTCAAAATTGGTGTTAAATTCAAAAAACGATATAGGCTTATTGCTAGTTTGAATATTTTTGAATGCTTTCTGTTATTTTACAATTATATTTAAGAAATTTGTTACATAATTTGTAGATTTAAAGTATACACATTTAAAAATCTGCAATCTACTTTTTTCAATGAAATATAAAACTGATTAAAATATTTATTAAATTAAAGCAATGCTTTGAACACATATAATTGCTAGCATTTATAAATGGTTTAGATTTATCAAAATTAAAAGAAAAGATTAATTCGTACTTTCGTATGATGCTATAAAGTTATGAATCTGAAATTTAAAGCAAAAAAAAAACAATATTACAAAATAAAACAATAATCTGAATTAGGTTAAAAAGAAAACTGAAATTTTAAATTTTAATTAGTGGAAGTCGTTTCAAATGTCTTCTCCTTTTCTGTAAAATATGTTTTTATATGAAAATGTTATAAAATTATATTTTTCAAAACTTATTTTTACATCATAAAAGGAAACATCATTCAAAGAAAAACTAATCTTAGTCAAGTAAAAAAAAAATTGTGTTTCAAAAAAACAATTATTGTTAAAGCAAGAAATGCCAACTAATTAAACAAGTAATATAAAAAAAGTCAATGTTTGAATGAATGAATAGAAAGTATTTTATTACCGTTTGAAAATTTGAACAAGATCTATATATATAGGGAGAGGGTGAACTAATAGTAGGAATTGTCTGCATTGTTGTAACAATGGACACCTGGTTTGGCTAGTTTGGCTGAAAAACCGGTTTTCGACGCCAACTTCTACCATTGTTTTAACAGTTACATTATTACAGCAATGGAGACGAATTTAAGTTGGCGTCCAAAACCGGTCATTAATTTAATTTTATTTAATTTTTAATTAATATATGAAAAATCTGTATTAACATCAAGTGTCATCCACTACAAATTTTAAAAAAATTTACTTGAACTTGATTGGATGAATAGAAAGTATTTTATTAACGATTGAAAATTTGAACAAGAGATAAATATATAAATATATAAAGTGTGAGCTAATAGTAGGAATTGAAAAATATATAAACAACTAACAATCCATTAGAATATATTCCACCATATTTATTCTCAAATTAAACTAAACATCCCATTAACAATTTTGCGGTAATATAAAAACCAATACACTTGATCATTAATTTAATTTATATCTAAATAACAGTTGAAAGCTATTTTGATTAAATGACTAGCAACATTTAAACTATTATTTTGCAATTAACCTGCCTTCATGATATGCCAGCAGGGTAAACAGTGAGATAATGTTAATAACATTTTCCAACTTTCCACATGGAAAGTTAAAATTATTCCGTAATGAAGACTTTAATCTGTCCCTTGAGAAATCATGATGACTTTCTGCACAAATGCATAATAATAATGCTTCTTGCGGATTATTAAGGGGCTTAGAAAGTCAAATGTTGAAGGTTGGGCTAAGCTCTCAGCATTCTCTGCACCATTAACATCAAAGTAATCAATCGGAAAACAGAGTGAGGGTGATTACTTTAGTTAATTGCGATTGGTATCTGACTACTACAGTGAGATTATGTATATATAGAGTGAGATACAGCTACAGTGGAGATAATTACAAAATAAGGATTTCCCAGTAGAATAATTTTAAAAACAAAGCAGCACATTGTTAAATATCAAATAAATTCTTAATTTGTTCGTGTTTCCGATATGATTTGATTTATTCTTATGTAAATGAAACGAAAAAGAACACACATGTTATGAATTAAATAAGTTGCTTCATTAGTAAAGAGTGCAAATAAATAAAAATTGAAATTTGCATTAGTTTAAATATATATATATATATATATACAGAGAGAGAGAGAGAGAAATTCTCTACTAAAGAGAGATGAATAATCAATAATATCATAACTGAAAAAACCCGAGATTGTAAGATAAACCAGACATAGGATTTTAGAAAGAATATATATTAGAAATTATAAAAATAATGTAATTTAAAATGTATAATATCTATGCTACAATATCATAAACATTGCTGACTTAGGACAGCTCTTATATGTAAAATAATTTACATAAAAGTGGGGTTGAACATGTTTTTTGGCCAGTCAACCTTCCCACTTTCTGTTAATAATACTGAGCAAAAACCTATTGAAAATAATGGATAGAATATTAAATCCATTACAAAAAAAAATGTAACTTACCTAAAAAATTGCATTCAAAAATGCAGAGTCCACGCTAATATGAGTACAATAAACAAATTACTGCTAAATTCTGGACCCAAATACAAATTCAAAGCATGGAAGTGGCTGAATATTAGCACTTAACAAAAGTATTTAAAAGAATAGAAATAAAAAATTAAAAATAGTGTGTATAAATACTACCATTATATATATATATATATATATTTCATTAGCCTTTCATACTTCCAAATATTCCTTAAGAAGGTATTTTTCATAAAATAATAAAACTTTTGGAAGAATTATATCCGAAGAAAATAATCATTAATTGTATTACACAAAAGAAATACCGTACATTGCGCTTATAATACGCGATCCTTTAAGTTAAAACTGCGTTTTATAAAGTTTTAGGCTTATCATCGTATAACACACACAATTTCTTACGAAGAAACCTGAAATACCCATGAGCAATATTATCTTTTTAAGTCTGGCTATATAGGTGGCTGGTCTGGGTTTATAGTCTGGCAGAGAGTATAGAAGGAAATTAAATGCAAAAAGACTAAAAAGTAATCTATCTAAATATCTAGATAAAGCGGAGGATGATTATTTATTTATGGAACAGAGTAATAGTGATAGTGAGAAAATGAAAGAGAGTTCGCCGGATGATATAACGAAAGAAGAATATGACGGACTTCTCATGTTATACAATAATTAAAGAATGGATAGCATTAATGTCATTTATTTTAAACAAACAATATTTAGATATGTATAGAAACATACTTTTTGCATATTCATCCTTTTTTATTTTTAATGCTATCATTTTTATATCCGGTATATAACGCGCACCCCAGATTTTCGATCTTGTTTTACTAATTAAAAGTGTGTGCTACACACGGAATACACGGTATTCGCCATTTCTTCAAGTAAATTTTACAAAAAAATTATGTTAAGAGGGCATAGTACCTTTGACCCTTCTTAAAATCGAATTTTCAAAAGCATTTTAAGAAATTAATATAGATTATTAAGAAAATTTTAAAAGCAAACCACGTCAAAATCTGGCAATAATTAAGCTCTCAGCAATAAAAAAAGTACGTGTCAAAAAATACTTGACCTTTAGAAAAATGTAAAGAAACAGATCTTTCCTTAGTTTCTGTTCGAAACTTTTTGATTTGTTATTTGTTTCATCAGTATCTCGTGCTTAGAAGCAACATGAGGTCTGTTGGCGACTCACCGTGTACTTTTAAATCCCGGTCAAGTGATGAGGTTGACAACTCAATTTTACCGCTTAGAGTTACTGACCAAAAATATCAGCATCTTACAAAACAGCAATTGATATGGGTCTAAAATGAAGCAACATTGATATTTGATGATGGACTAGCTAAGCGCCTAGATATTATGAAATTTTGGATTTTAAAATAAAGTATTTTTCTGTTGTTTATAATTTTCAGGCATGAATAACGTGAGTGGAAATTATATATCTCTCACACAAAAAAGACCCCTAAGACACCGAGAATGAGAAAAAAAACATACAGGAACACTTTATGGAAAAAAGAAGCCTCAATATATGAAATAGTTACATTTTAAGTGTAAAAAAATTAAAATTTAATCTTTAAACTTGATTTTCTTAGTTTTTTAATTTCCTACATTCCCACAAGATTAAAAAAAAGTATTTGGTTGCAGAACTATACGATATTTTACATGTATAATGTACTTGTAGATCTGCATTCTGTACGCCTCAATTTTTGGGATGGAATTAGTAGAATTTATTTTGTAATGTGATAAATACTAAAAAATTAGTGATTTTAACTTTTTTCAATTCTTTTAATTTTAAAAATATTAAAATACGATTTAAATTTAAAATTTGAAGTAAACAGAATACAAGCATTCTTAAGCTTTAATTTATATAAAAATATATGATCTATACCTTTTGTCTTTGAAAAGTTATCTTGTGAGTAACAGAAATAAAGCTCTTAAGTTTTTATAATTTTTGTATTCATACTTTATGCTTTAAAAAAATACAATAATTCTACAGCAAAATTTCTTTTATTTTAAACTTTGTACTTTGCTGCGCGAACTTCAATAAAATCATATTGGAAGGAGAAGAATTTACTGGTTTATGAGGAATCGAAAACGTACATCAAAATGTGCAATATCAAGACTCCGCAAGGTACTACCCCCCCCCCCATTAAAATCAAGTACAGTATAAGAAACTGTAATGCTCTTGATCAGTTAAATAATAAAACATTCTGTACATCTAAAAGCCAATGTGTATTGATAAATAATATTCAATAACCCACAGCATTTCATTTTAAAGTACTTTTTTCACAAATTCTTATACCACTCTGTCAAAAATGGAGGCTCTACAAAATGCATCAATACCAAATGTGAAATTCCATTATGGCCGCGTATTTCATGGCCTCATCAAAATAAGAATAAGAAAAAAGAAGGGAATAAAAAGGGTATCAGTAGTCGTGGAACTCTAGACTCATTGCGGGAATGCTTCTTACGGTGTAGAAAATAAAAAAAGAAGTAGAAAACTACCTTTCTGCGGCAAAAGAAGCGTGGATATCGGTAGAAAGAGCAATCACTGTGTCCCAGAGGAAGAAAAAGAGATATTACCATAGCAATGGGGTTTCTTTACATTCAGGAAACTGGACTATCATGATGAGGCTCTTTCTAATGCATTGAGAAACGAACCCCAATAATAGAATCATTCTCCTGGCCAGAAAGAGAAGGACCTTCTGGTTTTTGGAGAGTAACGAGGCCAAGATGGTGAATGATAAATGAGTAATGTCTTCAGGATATCAACCAAAGCACGGAAGTTTGCCCACAATGATCGAGCCGCATATGTAATGAAGATCGTATCTGTTCAAAGGTAATGATTTATCTTCTTATAATGGCAGCAGAATGGTTGAAGTTATTCGTGTTAGAGATACAGTCATGATTAAAGTTTCAACAGTTTAATTCGAGAGAATGTATTCTACTGAAAGTAATTGAATATCGTCTGTTCTTTTAAAGAATTAAACTCTTTTTTTTCTAGAAAATGATGAATAATTAACCAATTTTTATATAAATAACAGAAACAATGTAAATTATTGTAATTTTGTTTGCATTAGCCCAAATTAAATTGCTTTAAGGACAATTTTTATTCTACAAATAGAAATTAATCGATTTTCGCTATTTTAATTGAAAGAGATTCAAAAAAAGTTTTGTTTTTGTCCTAAATGACATTGAAAAAAAAACTCGAGAGTTAAATATTCATTTATTTTTCTTATATTCTAGCTTTTGTGATTGAACAAAAGGATGGAGGAAAATACAACAAGATTGGTTTTTCATAAAAATAAATCAAAAAATACTTTTTGTAATTTGGGGATCAATATCCCGTCGATGCGAGTGTGATTCCTGGTGCTACTGAATACCCATCATGTAGCGGGGCTAATGCACTTTAAATATGTAGAGCTCTATGTCCTCCCGTTGACGGGGTGTGCTATTTTGGAGAGGGGGATACCAGCTCAGTTGTCATCCATGCCACTTGATTGAGTTTTAAATTACCAGGTCCATGACTAATAACCCTTGTGTTCATGTATAGTGTGACGTTAATATAACTCTCTCCGTTAGCGTGAGGTGTTAGTTTGTAGAGGGAAGAATCAGCTCAAAAGTGTCATCCTTGTTACCTGACCGTGGATCAAAATTACAAGACTCGTAGATAAGTATCCCTCGTGCATCCTTAAATTGTGACACTTATAAACCTTCATTCTACTTGAGAACTTAAATAGTGAAATATGTTGTATGGAAAGTTTCATCCTAATTTTTCTTATCAGATTTCAAGAAGAATTCATAAAAAAAAGTCTATACATTTATTAAATTGACATTTTCTTATAAAAAGAGCAAGATGGAGCAACAAAAGCAAAGCAAAAATATATAACGAGAGATTATACAGTTTAATGATGTATAAAAATAAATCATCGCAATATTGTTGTTCAAAATCAAATGATATTGAGAGAAAGGTTATTTGCTGTTTTGATTATGCACTATTAAAACTGTTCATTTTTACATACCGAAATATAAAGTAGTCAAAAGTTTTAAAGCTTCGCATAAAACTTGAACAATTTTACAATAAATCTAAATTTCATCTTTATTCAAAATTCATACATGAGAGCCAACCAACCAATTGGCAAGAAAATTTGTTGTTTTAGAGGAAATTTCGTATTTACGATGCATATCGAGGAAAAAGTGCCGAATAAGACTCATCACTCTTCCTCTTTACTTGACTTATTTATTTTTGCATAAAACTGTACTTTTACAATGAAGGAAAGTTTTAATGCGACTCTAAAATATCTTTCACGTGCATCGTAAGAAATAAAATCTCCAGGAAGCGTGATGTCAAATTCGTGACCGGACTCCTGATTGAGATTATCTTTTTTCTTCCTCCTGAAACTCTTGCCTTTTTCGAAAAACTACTTTTTTAGAAGCAATTTAAAAGACTTTTTTCCTGGAGTCCTGACAATTAGTGAAGAAAATTCTCGACATATATTTCAAAAGTAGAAAATTATGCAAGATAAAGAAGGAAATTGACTATATCTTCTGAATATTCTTCACATTTTGCGTAATAAAAATAAATGTTATGTTTAACAAGCGTGGTAATTTAGCAGCATAAGGGAATTGAAAAGAAATTATGAAACATGTTGTTAATACCTGATAAGGTTATTTAATAACAATTTATTAAAAAGAAAAATATTAAACTTTGATATATGCTTAATAATAAATTTGCTTAGTTAAAAAAAATACTTGAATGACCTTAAAAAAGCTTTAAAATTTTTATTTTTGCATAATTTATAAGAAAAAATTTGCTGCACATTATAAATTTTTATACACATAAATATTTTTTAAATAAGAAAACAAAAGAATATCTTTAAAATAAAACTTTAAGAAATCAATATGCAAAAAAAGAAGCTGTTTTAAATTTGAAGCTCTATGTGCTACTAAATTTTCTTTGGAAACTTATTACATAATAAATCGTACTTAAAAATTTATCGATAGAATTTATGTCTAAAGACTTTTTTCAAATGTTGTAATTTTATATGAATATTTCTTAGTTGTAAAAATGTATTTATTAAATTATACATTAACTCTGGAAAAAAATGAAACTTTCAAATGTTTTTTTTTTTTTACCTTTTCATTTCTTAAGATCATGATATACAATTCAATAAACACATTTTCAAACATCTAAAATTTCTAACCAATCTTTATGGGCGTAACACATAGATACACTTATGTATTTATACATCAATAAATTACATGATATAAACCCATTTATCTGTAACTTTTCTGAGCATTGTTTTTTACTGAGAAATTCAATGAAAAAATAATGATTCACATCTATAATGGCACCCTCATTTTATTGTATACCCACTGAAACAAATTGATGTGACATCAGATATGAAAAACAATCCATCTTTTTAACGTCCTTAGGCCAAAAATCGTTTGCAAAGTAAAATATGATCGATTTTAATTGTTCGTAGGTGAAAAATCATACACAAATCGAATAGAAAGACACGGTTATAAAATTTCCTTATCAATGTACTGTCTACGGATGCACTAAAATATATTTCACGTCATTTGAGAGCGTTTTAAGATGATGTTGGGAATATTGCGCGGAAAAAAAATGCATGTCTTTGATTCCACTAAGTTCATAATTGGAGGAATATGCACAACAGTTTTTAAGTAATGATAAGGCTAAAAATCTAATGGATTAAGATCCGGCGAGGGAAATTAGGGTTGGCCATTAGTTAGGAGATATTTAAAAGCTACTTCATTTATCTTACAACGAGTGGCAGAGTCCTTTTTTACTAGAAATTATGCTACCTACGCTCTTGAAAAGCAGGAGTGATCTGGTTACACAAAAGGGGCTCGTATTGTTTGCCATTCATGATACAGGTAACAGAAACTTAAAAAATTACATCCTTGAAAAAGAGCGGTACCACACACTATGAGTACCCCCACAGTAACTGTCATAAGTCCTTAATCTTAAATTCATTGGCTCGGTTAGAAGATTATATCCATTATACTTTTATGTTAACCCAATGCTTCTGCCCATCCTTTACATTTTGATTTATTTTCTTAGAGGACAGTAGACGTGTATACAGCACAAAGAACTTTACATAACTGATTCCACAAGCTAAGAAACTCAAATGACTTGCAGCGCCATCCATTCATATTTTACATTTAATTTATAACAAATTGAATGAAGAGGTTACGGTTTACTTGTAAGATTGGATAAACCATTGCCAATATTCTACAACCAGTAGTATTGACAGAACTTCGACATGGAAACAGATTTTATCTTTCCACCAAATTTCTATGAAAATGTATTTTGTTCCCTTCCATCGAGAGTATTCACAGATCACCAGAAAGCAACTCTATAACGTTCACCATTTTGAATGCATATGCATAGTATTGCAAAATGTTCCGTAAAGTTTTAGAAACGTGTAAAATAATAATCTCGGGTAAGTCCGAAGGAACTGCATCCCCCCCCCTCACGCTACTGCACTGTTCATTTCTTCTTGCAACTTGCCGCAGTTTTTTTTTTTTTTTTTTGACGTCGAATAGGTTTTTTTTCTATACCGGATTTTTCGTAAAATTAATTTGTTTCTTCTATTTTATGAAATAGCATATACAGATCAGAGACAGTTATTGTGTCAGAGCTTTTCATTATGCAATTAATATCTGGTGCTTCCACAGAATACCTGACGCTTTTGTAAAGCCAATTCAAAGTAAATATCTGACCTTTATTGGTAGAGGTTTTGCTAGCAGTTGGTGCAAAGAAATCGTACGAAAAAAAATTTATTGGTATGGGAGCGTTTGCTAAAAATTGGAACTGCGTATTTCCCTTGTTTTTATAACAAATATAATAGGAAATGCGTTTGTAATATTTTGCATATTATGATGAATATATCACCATCTATTGATAAAATGACCAACGTTTTTGTGGTAGACAAATTTCCAATAATTTACGCACTATTTTTTTTCCTGAACAACTTCATAAAAAAAGACTATAACCTTAATCGTCCGCAATATTTTTAAAAAATACAGTAACGCTAAATGCTATTGATAACTCGTATATTGTAGAATGTGTAATTTACTCCCAATAAATTTAACAAAAAAAACCCCTACAAACCAAAAAAGCTACATTTCTTTATTTTACTTTTATTATGGATTAACTTTAAGCGTAATGTTTTTAATGCATTATTTGATAATCTGGGATGGGTTTCATAAAATAAAAACTAAAATAATAATGTATAACACTCAAAAATAATAAGAATCAATCATATTTTTAAGATGTATTTTGAAACATTCCTTCAAAATTGAGAAATTAATTCATTAAAAAAAATGATAATAAAATACATTTCAAAAAATACCTGAATGAAAAATTTCAATTCATCAGTTCCAGAATTATTTTTGTGGATGAATTAAAATAAGTTTTTAATGTATTATTTAATAATTCTTAATTTTAGGAAAGACTTCATTCATTGTCAATAATTTTCTCTGAACTATTATTAATTAATGCTTATTCTGCCACATCTACTTCCTTAAAGGGAATAATTTGTTCACAATTTTTTTTCATATTTTGTATTACTAATTGTTTATTAAAATCATAAAAACTAATGACATAACAAGAGGAATAGCATTCCTAGATATTTGAGAATTAATTCACTAATTTATATAGTATTTGAAAATTATTTTCCACACGTCATTTGTTTTTATAGATACACGAATAGTATACACAAAATATAAAATGCACTCTTTTTTAATAAGAAATTAAAATTTTATCAAAGTAAGAAATGTAATTTTTAAAAAACCAAAAACAGTTATAATAAATTATGTTTTTGCATTTAAATATAATTTTTTTTTAAAAAGTAGTTCGTATTGGAAACATATTTCAATTGAATAAATAAACCTGCGGGAAGGACACGACAACAACAACTACAACCTGCAAAATATTCTGGAAATTATAATCAACAGTGGTTCTTATTTGAAACTGAGAGTTACACAATTATAAGCATACTGTATAGTAGATCAAACGAATTATTTTAGCAATATAAATTGAATTATCGAATGATTGAATAAAAAACAATAAGCTCGCCACTATCAGTCAGTGTTTGAAAATAGCACTAAGAAATTTGTATGGGTAAGTATGCTAAAATTGTAAACAGGAATAAACACATTCGCAGTTTATCTGAAACAGATTTATGCTTCACAACTCTCTTTCCGTCAAATATCCAGAGATCACGTACATATGTTCAGCATACAAACATCCAATTTCTTTTAGACTCCAGAAACATGCCCAATCAGAAAAAGATAGTATCTCCAGAGTGAATACACTTGTGGGGAAAGCCTACTCCTGCAATATATTATTCCACACAAAGCAACCCTTGACACGAGATGTAACACGGAATTCCGTTTCGGGGTGTTATTACACCCCCAGATATTTGTTTATCATGATCTCGTGCGTGTATATCAAAGAAGACCCTCAAGTCGTTATAGTAAGTCTTCTTTCTACGGAAACACGAGACGAGAAGCTTCAAACAATGTATTATCGCTTCACTCAGAAGCTAGTTTACTTCAGCTTCAGTCATGTTTTGTGTTTCCTCACAAAGGGGAAAATTTCAGCTTCCAACTTTTCTGGCAATGATAAAGTGAGATTGAGTTGTTCCCACACAAAGGACCTTTAATAAGATCCCATTTTATTATGTCCCTAAGGAGCGCCATTGTTGTACGGGTAATGATGCCAAGTGTCAGTTTCTCACCTTATAGCTTCCGTAAAACGCCTTTCTGTAGAATAATATTAAACTTAAGATTCTTTGCCGTAATTTAAGATGATGAAAATAAATATTAGGCCTTGAATCTCATTTTTAATATGGTGAGCAAGAGGCTTAAAGCAAGTTGCAAGAGGCTTTTTTTAGTGCTTTTTTAGGAGGATTAAAGCTCTAAAATGAGATCACGTCAATTTGGGATGGATTCTTCCCTACACTGAATTTTCTGAAACTTGTGTTTGACTCTCATTAGCTTAAGTATTTTTACTTAAAACTCCTTACTAGGCCAAGTTGAGTTACCAAAATCTGGAATACATTTTGAGCTTTTGGTTAAGAAAGTCACAAAATCAAGGAAATTAAAAGGAAGTGAATGCCTAATATTTTCAATTTAGTATAAAATTGTATTGCGATTTTTTTAAACTAAGCAGTAATTAATTATTAATTAATATGAGCTGTTATTTCGTTTTAGTAGAAAGTAACTTTCCAAATGGTTTTATTTGATTTAAACTTTAAACTAATCAAAATTATTTTCATAATGACAGTAGGAATTAATATATGTCTTGATAAAATGAAGACATATATTATATACTTTACATTATATCATATATGAAGACAAATATTATATCATATACATTCTCTCAAGATTGAAATAATATATAAACACGTGAATATTTTTTTTGAAAGTATTGCTTAAAAATTAAAAATATTCATAAATCTAAATATTTGAAAGATAGATACAAGGTTGGTATAATCATATTTTGAATATAAATAAAAATAATAAAACTGTAAAATAGTAATGAGAAGCTGTTATTCATTTGTAATCACCATTTATTTATTAGATTAAAAAGAAAGATAGCAACAAAGAAAAAACGCATGCTAGTAGAAATATTTTTTGAAATAAATTACTTATTTTCAAATTTAAGCCATTGTCACGATTATTGCGAATATAGGAAACTGTTTCGACAAATTGAAGATTGCTTTTGCACTTGCGAGTCTATCTGGCGACTCTTTAACACTTTTTTAACAAATGAGAAATAAATATCTGAATTTCCTAGAAAATCAAATAACTTGTTTAATATAAGGTGACACAATACGTTATCGTTAACAAAATACAGTGGGGAAAATTCTAAAAAAATATTCTATACTATTTTACATGCTTTTTTTTATTATCTTACAAAATTTGAGAGCTCTAACGAAGCTCAAAATATTCCAAATTTATGTACTTTTTACATTCGTTTTTAATTATCCTGAAACCATTCATGCCAGGACAAAAATGTCACACACACACACTTATTTTTCTCAAAATACTAAGGCTTTTTTTATATAGTGCTAAATAATTTTTTTTTATCTGCTGTCATTAATATATGCGTAGCAAAAGTTGACATGCAAATTTGGTTGAATTAAATCAATACATTGTATTTTTTATTAATAAATAGTTGAATTGGAAATTTATACAATTGTTAAGAAATTTTTAACAAGCATTCATATAAAAAAAAGTTATATTTTGTATTTCAATGAGGTTATATGCACGTATATATACAGTCGAACCTTCAATATTATGAACTTCTATATTGCAAACTTTTCTATATAGCGAACCTTTTCCTGGAACCCAGAACATTTCATGACTTTCATCGTAAAATAACCTCCCAACAGCGAATTGCATTTTCTATATAACAAACTTTTTCTCTTGTGATTCAATTTTTTTTCTCCCTATTTTTAAGTATTTCTCGACATTTTAAATTGTTCTCTCTTTTAACACATTTTATGTGGTCATAATTCTTGAACTAGTTTTATTAAGTGCCTAACTTGCCGAGAGCAATAGAATTCTGGGAGTTTCATCCAAAAGTGCAACCTTTAGCCCCTATTGTTCAGTTCACTCTCTGGAAACATCTTCGATATCCCCTTTCACATTTAGTGGAGTTGTCTCGTGTCCCCGTGTTCCTTAACTACTCTCCATTCTTTTGTAGTGTTGATCAGCCGTACTGGTAACTTCATTTTTAGTAGCTCGAAAATGTCAAAACGTAAATGCTTCAGCATCAAAGAAAAATATGAATTCTCCAGGAACTGGATAAAGGCGTCAAGAAACTTTCCTTGCAGTTTTTCTTTCTTTTCTTTTTTATTTGATAGGTAAGATATATAAAATAAATTTATATTAATTAACAAAAAATATGCGAATAATTACTTTTTTAATATAAAGTGTTTACGCAGTGTGTAGTGTTTAGTTATAGTATAGTAAAATATTTTTAAGGGTTTGAAAAATGAACCTCTGTATAGCAAATTTTTCATATAACGAACTTTTTTTCGGGATTTAGCAACTTCGTTATAGGGAGGTCTGACTATATATTTATATATATATATATAATATATATATATATATATATATATATAATATAATATATATATATATATAACCCCAAACCAACTTTTACTCTACATAGTTCGTTATAACTTGTAAAACAATTTTCTCACGTGTGTTCTTTAACTATTCCCCGAAGAGTAGCATTTCAAAATCACTTCGTGATTTTTTTCAAACTTTGACTTTGGCTTCAATTTTGTGCTATTTTGAGCCAAAATCTTATTTTACTTATTACATGTACAATGCACATAAAAATTGTAAAAACCTAAATCAAAAATTTAGTTTAAAATCGAAAAACGTTCCCTTAAAACACCACATAACAAAATTCTCAATTAAATTCTTGCATTAGACATATTTTAAAATCAAAGACTTACATCATGATTCATCTTATTCAAAACACAAGGAGAAATATTTACCTGGATATTCTGAAAAAAGAAAGAAAGAATATAATTTAGAAACCATACAAAAATTTTATATTTGTAACTCAAAGCAATGACAAAATATAGAAGAAAAATCTGTTATAATTTATTCATGAAATACAGTAAAATACTTAAGAATAATATAAAAATGTAACATCAAACAGAGGCTTTGAATAATAAATTTTGAAATATGCTCAAGGTAAAAATAAAACTTTTTAACAAAACCTGACATGATTTTTTTAACATTAGAATTTAAGTGTAAATATTTTGCAAACAACTAGATTATTCTCATTTAAACTTTTAAATCGCTTTTTCCATTGATGTTTTAAAAAAATGTATTCAATCTTGTAAATAATAAATTTTATTTAGAAAGATTTATAACAGAATTCCTTATTAATATTTAAATAAAAATGAGATGTAAAGTTTAAAATACAGAAATTTGAAGATTACTTTAATATTCTTATTTGTCAATGTTGCGAAGATTTTTTTTATATTTATTTGTGCATCAATAATTTATTTCTGTATAAAATTCTAACGAACATTCCAATGAATTTGAAATAAAATGGTATTTCTTAAAAATAAGTTAACGGACTCAATAAAAAAAATTTATCAAGCCCATGAATTAATATCTTAGATCATTTCGAATTTTCTTTAATTTAACGGTTTAGTTAAAGATATCAGCTTCCCTACATATAAAAATGTTACATTTATAACTATTCGGAATACAAATCTTATACCAATACGTTATATTACATGAAATTAATGAAAAAAATTCATTTTTGTCACACATATGGATTTTAAAAATTACCAAATAAAAGTAATACATGGGGACACACAAATATATATGCAAATTCTTAAGACTAATGTGTTTTTGTGTCCATTCAACTATGACATGTATTGTCTTGTTATATTTCTATAAATAATGTTTAGCTTTAAGTTAAATTTATAGAAAATCAGTATATGATTAATGATTATACAGTGTTTTGCTGAATTCGACCGACAAATTCAGAGAGGTGATAGGCAGCATAGGGACGACAAATCACTACAGAACACGGGTAGTAAACCACATTTAAGACGGTATCACACGTGTATTTTTTTGGCCCAACTTTTCGCCGAATCTGAGGGGGAAAGGTTACCTTAAACAAAACGACATGCTCTGACATCAGCCACGTGCTTTCTCCACATTGAAACATTACTCGCTGATTTTTCTGCTTCGAAAACAAACATCCAATACTATTTCTTTTATTTCGCTCGCGCTTTTGTTTATGGGGGTAAACAGAAATGGAGCATCATTCTGTTTAAAATATTATACTCCGTTAAAATATTGTACATCATTAAAATATATTACGCCATATTTCACGCGAAGCTACCACCGTTACCGCCATCTTGTTTATGACGTAGGGCGCCGAAGAACCCCATTGGCTGGAATTTCAAGCAACTTTCATTTAGAGCAACTTTCTCAGTTCACTGGCAAAAAGTTGTTCTAAAGCCATTGCTATGGCAACGGAGTAAAAATTGCACGAATTGGAACAAAAATTGCACCAAACGTGTACGTGTGATAAGGCCTTAAGTCGGAGAAATTTACAAAAAGAGTTATGAAGGGTTGGATTTTGAGGGGAATGGGAAAAGGAAATAAAATTATTAGACGCAAAGCACACATGTTTACATTATGGACAATGCATCTTAGCTCAACGTTGTAAAAGCAACTATAACAGATTGTCACATGAATTTTTCGAAGTTGCGGCCGCGTAGGTCATAGCACAGGGGATATGACATGAAGAAGGTATGATGCGAACAACGCCTCTTCGGAAAGTGGTCCTGGTACATTTTATGTGCTAGGCGTCCATTGCAATCAGCTCTGCAATGCATAAGGTGCATATCCGCATATTCTTCATTCGTGTAATCCGACATAGTTATCAAATACAATTTAACTCTCGTGCTATATGTAACGCCCACTGTATGACAGCTTGTTTACAGCCTTTTATTCTCCCCTGACTAGTGGGAAATTTGTAAACATGCAGATATCTTCAACCCTACCGTGACGCTCCAAATCCCCGTATTCATTTGGCTACTCCCCTCGTCTGGCTCATTGTTCTTCCGACAGCAACTATTGTCACGATTTTCACCGACTAAACGTGGTTTGCTCCCCAATGTTCTTTGGTGAATTGTCGTCCCTATGCTGCCTTCTATCACCCCTCTGAGTTTGTCTGTTGAATATGGCAACGCTCTGTATAACAAAATTTTCTTCCGATTTCTAACGTTTATTTACTTTTAAGGCATCATTTTTTTTAAATTATATAATACACAAACACAAATGTATATGTATGGAAGCACTACACAACATTTTAAAAACATTCAAACACAAAAGTTAAAACATTACCGGGATATTAATTTGCACATTACCATTTTTAGTGATTGTCCGAAAGAAAAAAAATTGATAGATGACGAGTTTCCTCTCTAACCATAGCAACCCAGAAATACATACCAACATAGCCATGTGCTATATTTCATATATGCGAATTATATATATATATGTATTATTAATTTCATATTATTTTATTGTCTGGTGTAAATTCCACGTGTGATAGAAATAGGTCTAATTTTTCAACAAGGCTTTGTTTTCTCTATTCTGTCCAAAATTTCTGCTGTACCGGGAAGGTGGTACCATAAAGCAGCTTAACTCTAAATCACTGATCTAATACGGTGACAGCTTTAGAAATCATGATAGGTCTCCACTCCGAAGACTCTTTCTGTATCTTCAACTGTTATGTTCCTTGGAATCCAATTTTTTTCTTTTTTGACCTTAATTATTATTACTGCATGAGGGCCAAAGTCGGGACCAACTCAGGAACGAGACCTTGGATCATGAGGTGCACGAGCGCATGTTACCGTCAGGTGGTCAATCTGACGCGAATCCCCCAGTCTTAAGTTCCCAAGCCAGCTTGGTACTCATTTATCGACTCATTGAAGGGATGAAAGGTTGAGTCAACCTTGCCCAGCCTAGGGTTTGACCCTCGAACTGTGGTGTGCAAGCGCCATGCACTAACCACTCAGCCACTGGGTTTCGTATACATATATATTACTATATTCTCTTTGAACCATTTATTTTATTGATATGCTTCTTAAAATCCAATTACTTTCTTTTTTAGCCTTGTGGGAAGTACAATTTTGTCTCTTATTATTTTATTATATATAATAAAATAATTATATATATATAATTCATAAATATATGCAAAATAGTCATCATAAACCTAAGATAACTAGTCAACATAGTAAAAAGTATATTAGCCACAGTAGTACTATAGCAAACTCCTGGCCTTAGGAGCCAAGATTGCCGGATATATACAATATATATATATATATTAGCGTCAAAAACACGTGAGCTACTTTTCATACTCCAGGTTTTAGTCCTCGTTATGCTTGAATTTTCTTTCGAACTAACTTTAAATACCAATTTTTATTTAAAAAGTATAGAATTGAATTTTTTTACTACTCTTTATTACAGAAAGGTAAAAATAAAAATTAATTAATGCTGCAAAGAATTAATTTTTCTTAATCTTCATAATTGAAATGCTGCACTATTAGTTTTACAATACTCTTAAATAATTCTAATATTTATACATTAGATTTGAAGAATAGAATTTAGGGGGGGGGATATATGTTTCGTACCGTAAAAATTTCAAATGCATAAAAGTAGATCAATAAACAATTTTAGTAAGAGATTAATATTATATCAAAATATTAGAAGCTGTTATCGGTAAATAGCACCACCTATTTATTACCGTTAAACTGCGTTGCATATTATGCTATTTCATTAGGTGTATCATCTATTCATATTTGAAAATTCAAACTGTTTCATAAGATTTTCCATTCAAAATTGGAATTTTCATGTTTTTTATAATATAAATTTAAAATTTTTATTCAGTCCGATAATCAATTTTGATATTAAACCGACATTGAACGATTTTTTTTTGTGTGTAATCCAATCTACACATACGCTGTGGTTTGTAAAAAAATGCAACACCATGAAGAAATCATCAGAATTAAATGAAATTTGCAGCAAATATCAATTATAGGATGTTACATAAAATAATAAAATTTCAGAGCCACTGCGCATGCGTAGCGTGCGCAGCGTTTTCTGAAGTGATGCTGAAAGCGTATAAATAGAGGGCTGTAGTGGGATGTTGAAAAATGTTAATGATTATTTGTTAGTGGCGAACGTTTAGTGAGACCTAAGTATGCATCCACGAGGAAATAAGGAGAAATTCCAACAACTTACGGAGTTTGAACGAGGGAGGATTATCGGCCTTCGAGAAAGAGGATTTTCTTATCACGCAATAGGAACTCGTGTGCAGCAGAACAGATCGACAGTGATGCGAGTTTGGAAGCAATGGATCGACGAGCACCGAACAACTTAGAAAAATTGGCAGTGGACAACGGAAAGTGACGTCAACGCACGAAGATCGACACCTGCTCCTCATGGCGGTGAATAACCGTACAGCTTCCTCCAGGCAGTTGGCAGCACGTTGGTCTACTGCTACAGGTGTACTAATGTCGGCTTCATCAATTCGTCGACGACTGCTGCACCGTGGATTGCGTGCGAGGGTTCCTTTATACAGGGTCCCCCTCACGGCAAACCATCGATGTCTGCGTCTGCAATGGGCTCATGAGCATAGAGCCTGGCAAGCTGATTGGCACCAAATTGACTTTTCAGATGAATCACGCTTCAATTTGTTGGACCATGCTGGCCACATTCGTGTTAGACGCTATGCCGGCGAACGCTGCCTTCTAGAGTGCGTTATCGAACGATATAGTGGCCTAACACCTGGAGCTATGATTTGGGGTGCGATTTCGTATCATGGACGATCCAATTTGCTACCAATTCAGTTTAATTTCAATTGCAACAGATACGTCCGTGAAGTGCTACAGCCCGAAGTCGTTCCCTTCCTTCAAGTCATTATTGGAACTATCTTTCAGCAGGATAATACATGCCCACATGTTGTAAAGACTGTTCGAGACTTATTTTCAACCCAACACATGCAACTTCTTCCATTGCCTGCTTTTTTGCCTGATATATCGCCTATTGAGCACATGTGGGATTTGGTTGGTTGGAGTCTCGCTCGTGATCCGCGTCCTACAGCTTCAAAAGACAAATTTTGCTGCGAATACAAGCAAAATGGAATTCTCTTCCACAAGCAGACATTCAAAATCTGTTTGACTCCATGCCACTTCGTACAGCAGCACTTATTGGAGCGCGTGGTGGCTACACCAAATACTGATTTCTGACACTTAATATTGTTTTTTTTCTTTGAAAATTTCGTCATTTATTTGTACTAATACAAGTCCTTTGTGCATTAAATTTCATTTAATTCTGATGATTCATTCATGATGTTGCATTTTTTACAAACAGCGGTATATATTGATGAGCTCTACTCGTTCATCCGTTACTAAAACTCATGAAAACTTTAACAGATGGTCTGCTGAAAAGAAATAAGAATTGAAACTTTCCCTTTATAGTTTTTGTTGATCAGAATATTTATATGTTTAAATAAAACCAGACAAAACAGAATACAATTCCTTATATGAATTCTCTGTCACTTTATAATGAGAAAAATGAACAATCCTTAAACAAAAGATATCATTGAAGTAGGTACTTCGCTCGACAGGTTTTTTACTTAGTCTAAAAGCCTCTGCTTCCGTCAAACGCCCCAAACAACTACCTTCTATACTCTTGGGGTCTTTTGGGGCATTCTTCAAAAGAAAATGCCGCAGTTCCTGTAAGGGGCAATAAAAGAAAGGCGGTTTTGTTGGGAAGGAGGGGTTGCAGAGAAACCTTTGCCCACGGTTATAAATAAGAGAATATAATAAAATCAATCATTCTTCTCCACAATGAGTTGCCGGCACCTTTCCGAGGAAACTCATCTTCTCTAGTTCTCTTTGTGATAGAAATCAATCGTTGGTTCATTGTAAAAAAAAAAGAATTGTTAGAAATGCTTCTAGGATTCTATGGATTTTAAATCTTACTTTTTACGTATCTAGGAAGCTTTGGAAAATCCTTAATATATCGATTACCTTACGTACATGAAGGAGAAAGAAAAGTGTTTCTGTGAATACAAGAAATACATTCAAAGAAAAGCTACAATTCTTTTCTATTCTTTATTTCTTCTTGTTTTATTTTTTGTCAGAACATATATCGCGTTTTACTAGAACGAAGATTATGTTACACGAGTTTCAAAGTGCAGTAGATGCAGATGCATGTTTCAAAATGCAATCTTCAGTTTTCAGAATGTGGGTTATTGTTAGCATAAAAATGAATTGGTATGTCGAAAATATGTTTACTGCTTTTTTGCCAAAATGTTTTCTATTTCTTGACTAGCCTGTTAAAAAACATATGAGCTTAAGAAATGTGAGATTAATAGAATTATATGATATTGATAAAATTCCTGAGATATTGAAAACCGTAAGAACTATTATACAAAATACATGTGCATGAGCCACTTTCTTTTTAAAAAAACCGCTGCCTTAAATTAGAATAATAAAGAATGGCAGTATATATATATATATATAACATCTCTTCATTAAAAATTAGTATATATATCGCACGAGTGAATAGTGAATATCGATATTTACGTAATACATTTTTACTAGTAATGGTTTTTATCATTTTTATCTCAGTACTATTTATTTTTATTGAAATTATATTAATCTCAACATTTCAAAAATACCAGTTTTTATACATTACGAACCATTAATTACATTCAAATATCATAAATTACATTTTATTATAAATTTTTAATGTTTTTAATTTTGAAAAAAAAAGTTTAAAATATTTTAGAATAGTATATTTTTTTGAATGATCACTATATTCAATTCATATCATTTAATCCAATCGTAAAATTCATTTATACGGAGTGTAATTTATTAACTGTAATATATTCGTTCATAAAAAAATAAATCTATGGTTTCTTGGATTCTTTAATTTGTATCTTAAGAAATAAAAATGATTGAATTTATTAATACATAAGTTTTCACGTCATATACTTTGTCAAATATTGTGATTGCAAGAAAGGAGATTAAATAATAGGGATAAATAATCAAAATAATTATAATAAAATAGTTTCAACCGATAACACGCTTTAAAGGTATAAATAAACGCGTGTTTATTCAAGTAAAATTATATTTAAGATGAGGATTTTGAAGGGTTTGGAAGAAGAAAAATAATAATACATGTTTATTTTGATTTAAATTGACATCTAATGAAAGGTTTCTTACCCTCAAATGAACAGTTTTACTAAGCCCCTTTCTTAATAATATCTGGAGATTAAAATTCTTGGAACAATATTATTTTTATGCATATTTCACATTTATATAGATTTATAAAGACAGTTTCCAGAGCTGTGATTTCTAATAAACATCTCAGCAGGATAACTTTCATTTTTCCTTAATAAGTTTACATAAGATTTTCTCCCAGTTATGTTATTTAACTTTAAATGTCACTATTAATTATAAAATAAAACAAGCCATGCTATCAACCGTGTAATTAAAGACTAAGAATAACACATTCTTTATTTTGTTTTTCATTTTTAGAGTATTGCATATTATTATACTTCAAATTTTCTTAATAAGATTTCTTATTTTCTTGGATAAATTTCAGTCAAAGAAGGATATTGTAGACGATGTGGAAAAGTTATTTAAGAATTATTATTGTTTGATATGACACACACACTGAGAGTGGGTTAAATATGAATTTAACTTGATTGTTTTACGTTGTACCAAACATAATCATTTATAAGTTTTCGATAGATAATGATTACTATTGATTAATTCTTTGATATATACTATTTGCAATGTCACCCTATAGTGTATTTCAAGTTACTGTAGAATCATGGGTAATGAGTTTGCCGAAAAACAGGATAAGGCTGACTCTCACCTTCCCCAACCTGATCTTACTACATTGGTGGAACAAACACCTCCGTAACTCCCGCATTGTGGAAGGTCCAAAACTTGACTTTGCAGGGGCCCTAATATTCTCCGTTACGCCACTATCTTCCTGTTTGTTATCGAAGTATCTAGAGAATAAGGACGTCTTAAAGCATGGGCCAACTGGGACTGGGCCCAGGGCCTTGACTACAATGGGGCATCGTCTAGTTTTTGACTCTGCTTTCATAAGATAATGATTCGAATAATTTCAACGGTCAAATGTTTTTCCGGTTGTATTCTCCAAGAAATTGGGAATTTCAGACAATATGTCAACTGGCTATAAATAATGACCGTCGTTCATATATAGCAGTGATTCCCAAAGTGGTCTATATAGACCCCCAGGGGTCTATGACGATCTGCAAGGGGTCCACGACAGCAAAAAAATAATTTGGGGGTCCATGAGGTATAAATGGGGGTCTACGATAGTGGTTCTCATCAAACCAGATCGTGACTAATATTAAAAGGAAATTAATTCAAGTGGAAACTAGACTTACCTATTTAACAGATTTATTTACTAAATTTAATGAGGTTTATTTGCAGTTACAAGGCGACAGCATAAATTTTATTAAAACAAGGACCACATTTCACACAGCCTTTCTTGCCAAAATTAAACTAATGGAGCATAATTTTGGACGTCGCGAACATTTAAATGCCCTTTTTTTTTAGATTTTGAAACTAGATTTGAGAATATTTTGACTATCGTAGTACCACAGTAGACAATGAATTTATACGGTCACTTTGAAAAAAAATCAGATTATAAGAATTAAGCTCTAGGAACACTAACGAAGATCTTGAAGTTTAGAAACGATGACAACAATTTCAGCTTTAAAAAGATATACCTGTTATTTATTCCATATTATGGAATATCTTGAGACAGTTTTTAATTGTTTTTCCGATTGAGAAGGAGTTTCAGTGCGCTTGCCAATCTCCAAAACAAAAAAGAAAGAAGAAAATACTGGACATTATTAACCGAGGAGATATATTTAGTGTTAAAACCTGATAGATTGATGCCAAATGTTGAAGTTTATTATTGCATCCCCAGATTATTCCCTCCCTCTAAAAGCCTTTGTTTGTTGCTCAGTAATTTTATGTAACAGTTATCTTATGCATTAATTAAATTTTAATTCAATTAACTAACTAATTAAATTAACTAACATGTGTTTTCTTAAGTTTTAAACTCTTCTATACTTCACTGCAGTTAAAAATTTTAATCTTTTAAAGTAAATAGCTCTATACCTGCTGCCAAAAACACATTTAAGTTGATAAATTTGCATAAATTTAATATTAGGTAAGTAGGGGGTCTACCCCAAACTGAAAAATCTGCCAAGGGGTCTATGAGGCTTAAAAGTTTGGGAACCTATGATATATAGGCATAGGCCTACCACCACACACCACCCTCACTCAATCAGTCAAAATGCGGCAGTCGGTTGAGCCTGTTTATGCTATTGTAAATCATGCCCATTGATTGGTTTCGGGTTACTGTTTGTACTAGTATTTGACAATGTATAATGTGTACTGTCTACTTTTAATGTTAATAGGTAGGGCTTACATTTGTATAAGCGCTCAGGGCCTCATAAAGTCGTAAAACATCCCTGCAAGCGAATATCAATGCTATATTTAAGGATTATTTTTGAGAGAAGATACTGGATTCTATGAGGGAAAATAATTGGAACTCCTTAATGGGGAAATACCTACATTGCTTCTGACCTGCTTGGATCTATCGGGGTAGCTAACTTCAAAATTACAATTGGACATTACTACCTGATGAAACATTAGTTCAGATTCAATTCAGCAGATTCGCCAGCTTGCATTTTTCAATGCTACGGAATATGTTCGGAGGCCTTTCGGCCTCCTTTTCTGGACTTGGAGACGTAACAGCAGCTATTAGTATCGAAAATTATTGCAGACATTATTATATCTCTGAATTGTATTGGACGTAATAGACTGATGACAGTCATGCCTTAGTCTGGCGTAGGATAAAAAATAAAAATAAAAGTATTCGATTCCTGATGATAAAATGTTTACGTAGCACACATTTTTCATATCGTATTTTCTCTCTGAAACGTATGAAATAAAGATTCCCAACAGGTCATTGATATGGTGAACGGTATTGAAGTCTCCTTTCCTTTGATCCCTCCTCGAAATTGGTTAGGAGAGAGGCAAAAAGCGTCGTTCTTGGCATATACTGTTGACCAATTTTTTTTTAATCTCAAATAATACTTATGGGCAATTTTATTTAAAATCATGCTTCATCAATGAGTAACTCTGATAAATTTTCCAAAATAAAAGAAAGCTGTCTATGGAATTAACTCACTTTCAAGACATAAGTTCGTCTATTCGGCAGTTTATTAAATACTATTCTGATCAAAGATTCAGTCTAAGTGAATGATGAAACTCGTATCTTATTTTATCTTCTAACGGCCAATCTTATCAAAACCTAGATATATTAATTGACTCAATTGCAGGGACTTTTGTCTGATCTGTGTCCAATTGTATTGACTTGAACGAGAATTATTTATTCCCGTCAGAATCCGATCAACTTACGATGTGACACTTAAAATTTTGATTTTAATAAAAATAATGCTATGGAATCAATTCCTACTATTAGTTCACTCAAAAATTCCTACTATTAGCACTTTCAAAAATAATGCTTTTAACTAATGCTATGTTTCTTTATTAACTACGGTGTGGGATAAAATTATATTGTTTTAAACAAGGCCTTTTTTGAAAAAACTTTGCTGTATGAGAATGAAACTTAAGAAGGCAATAAAAGAATGTAATGTGATTTAAGTAAATACAGATATTTCGGAAATAATAATAATAATAACAAGTAATAAAGAAAAAAATTAAGGCAATCCTACTTTGACTGGAAGATTAGAACGTATTTTATTAACGATTGAAAATTTGAACAAGATATATATAAAGGGGGAGCGTGAACTAATATTAGGAATTGAAAAAAGAGCATGATTTGCCTGCATTGTTGTAGCAATGCAGACCCGGTTTGGCTCGTTTGACTGGAAAACTGGTTTACGACACCAACTTTCGTCATTGTTTTAACAGTTGCATTGTTACGACAATGGAGACGAATCTAAGTTGGAGCCGAAAACCAGTAAACTTGATTGGATGAATAGAAAGTATTTTATTAATGATTGAAATTTGAACAAGAAATATATATATATATATACAGAGAGAAAGAGAGAGAGCTAATAGTAGGAATTAAAAAAACAATGCACTTTTTTGTCTTAAGATTAAAAATTAAATTTATCCTTAAATTTAATTTTTAATCTTAACAAGTCTCTTTTTTGTTGTAATTAAACGTCGATTGAATAAAACAATTAAATAAATGATAGGATAGCATGAGTATTTGAGCAGAAAACTGCAGCATTGTTAAATAAATGTAAAATTTAAAACCTCACAAAGTAGTTTGTTACTCCATGTGTTTACATTTAATTTAAAACAACCTTTAGAAACAATAAGAAAAAAATGAACCATTTCAAGAAGGGAATTCATCTGCAGCGAACTTAGACTAAATATTGGCATTCCTGTGTCAACAGTGTTAAGGAATTATTACTCTAGTTAGAGTTTTCAAGCACGGTAACTTTCTACGTAAGATCTAATTAGAAACCCCGAACTGCTTTCTCATTAATTCTTAAAATGTGTCGTCGTATCTGCTAACGTTCGCAAAATGTTCTCAAGTTAGGTGATTGCTAGAGAATTAGCTGAATTTCCATATTTAAGTTCGATTCGTTCTGACAAGTAAAGTATGTGGAATTTGGATGTCGAAATACAAGTCTGTAATTTGAATACATTTCAGTGCTTGTAAAGGAATTCTGCAGGAAAGCCAACACGGAATTACATTGTGCAATTGGCGATTGGAATGTTATTGAAAACGAAAAATTATTTCAAATATGCCGAGTTTTGATTTATATAAACTTTTTTTATATCTGTAGCTTCGGGGTATATCATACGTATACGTAATCGTATATCGTGCGTAATATATACTACCAATAAAAATACAATTAATTTTGTCATGTATTAATAAATGTAATTGGTACTGTTTATTTTGGATCATTTAAGAAAAACTGGATTTTTGTATGAAACAGTCTTTTTATGAACCCATCACTATAAAAAATACTTAAATTCTCAGAATTTTTTAGATTAATTAAAAAATAAAAACATGTTATTGCTTTCTTAAGAATTTCAAATGGAAGGACCAATGCAAGTAGACGATATTAAGAAGTGACTTCTAATTAGTATAAGTTCATGGTAATTGTTTTTACTTGAACTATAAAAGCTGTAGCTCTTTTTTTATCTTTTAATCAGTCTTTGAATGGAGGGTTAATATCTCTTTACATCCAAGGCACTGTACAATGCTTTCAATTAGCCTGATATAAGACGGATTTTCACCGTAATCAAACCATTTCCATTATAAATAAGATAATCATTCGATGATTTTTGATGTGTAACATCTTTACTCTCGGTTACTGGATATTTGTTGGAGTGATATCGTGAAAAGGGACGGAAATGCGTAACAGGAAGTCGGGGAAGCACGCGCTGTTTGATTTGACCAATCAGCGCGCTTGGTGGTGTCTTTCGCTACCCTCGTCTCGGGGTCCAACTCTAGTAGCAATTAAGCCGCCAGCCTTCAACACATACCAGCAAGTCTTATTAGACTTCATCCAGAATAAACTTGCGATTCTTACGCTCAAATGCCAAAGTCTCAGGGCTCGTTCTGTGTGAAATCTGAGGATATATTTATATGCGTGTGGACTATATAGTAATAATTATGTTTCCTGTTAAGCGTCTGACAAAGCTTATCATTCTTAAAAAATTACGATTTGAATAAATATTTTTAAGTGCGTATCATGTTCATACTTTGAGGTTAATTCCTGTCGCTCTCAATATAATATTTTTAATTGCGATTAACGAAGATTTCTCGATTAAAAAAAACTAACTAATTAAGAAAACGGGTATTTTTGATTTTCTCTAATATATCTAATTTTTAAGCATGCGCTTGATAGTGTCTCCGCTACCCTCGTCTCGGGGTCCAACTCTAGTAACAATTGAGCCGTCAGCCTTCCGCACATACCAGCAAGTCTTATTAGACTGCTTCCAGAATAAACTTGCGATTCTTACGCTCAAATGTCAAAGTCTCAGGGCTCGTTGTGTTTGAAAATGGACAAACAGTCATTTTGGTGGTCGCATACATTTCTCCGAATCAAACAGTTAAAAAATTAAAGATTTCCTGCATTTTGCACTTTTACCGTATACCGAAGGTGGTTCTGCTTTTTTTTTTTAAAAAAACTATCACTCGCTTCCCATGATTTTGGGTGGTGATTTTAACGTTAACTTCAGTTTGCCAGAAGCTGAGCCGCTCAAAGCTTTTCTGAAAGATGAACTCAAGCTCTAAATGAACACAAATCGAAATGTTTAGACAACTAGCAGTGGTATTGTTATTGACGCTGTTTTTCAACGATTTTTAAATACTTTGAAATCCCAAGTATATGTGTCATATTTTAGTTTTCATAAATCTATTGTCTCCGCTCTTTCCCAAATTGAACAAGAATAAATATTTTTGAGAAAAAAAATTGCATTACTCCTTGTGTTAATTAAATAAAATTCCCATTAAAGATATAATTATTCGATAGAAAATTATTTCCAATCATACCTGATTCATTTTTTTTTCAGGATTAAAGTCACTATTGCGTATTTACCACGATAACACAGATGTTACACATCATATACGACTACTGTAAGGCTCGTTTCTTTTTTTTAACCCATTATTTCTCCTTTAGTTGTTGGAATCCGGTTGTTTCTCCTTTGAAGTAAGGAATACTCAATAAACCATAAATGTGTGTGTTTGTCAAAATTGTCATGTGTGTGCACTGCATTAGTGATCAAGGAATTCTCACAAGCTTATCTGTATTAAGCATTTAAAAGACTTATTTCAAAAGGAAACATATAGCAACAGAAATGAAAAATTTAAATCACTACCAGAATAAACAGTAGAATGCACTTGCCAACTTGTTGTTAACTTGCCTCATGCAAATTACTTCGATAGGCAATATTAAAAGTCTTTGATTTTTGTCGTAGCAGTAACAGAAATAGAATAAGTAATTAAAAGTTACTATGAATAATATGTTGTCTAAAATATTCATGTATGGCAAAAGATAATCAGCTGTCTTACTGGTTAATACGTGTGCTCTCTTGGAAAACACAAAATACTCAAGCAAATTAAAACATTTTGATTCGTTAGTTAACTTGTCACGGTCTTCTCTATAAAAGATTTTCAATTTTTTTTAAATTAAAATTTTCAATTTTGATTTAATTCAGAGGTAAGAAATCCTATGCTCATAAAATTTACATTGGAATTAATTAGGACATATTTCAAGGAAGAATACTTTTTCTGTAAACAACATACTTGAAATCTTTATTTTTATACGCATGATTCTTAAAGTTATAAAAAATTATTTGTCTTTATCTTTTGCATTGCAAACACTTTTTCTTACATTAAGAATTCGATTAAAAAACTCTGGAAAGTTTAACAAGCTTCTATTTTAACATATTTTTAAAAAAAAGCAAATATTTTTTTTTTCCTTTTGAAAAAGTCAAGGGTAACAGAAGGAATTCAATTACTTAGAATATTTAATGAAAATACTCCTCATGAATAGATCAGCATACTTAATAAAACAAGTAAGGCAGTTCAAAAATTAAAAAAAAATCAAATTTATAACTTATACTTCTTAAAAAAATAAATTTTAGAAAGCCAAAATATATACTGATGATAAAAAAAACATAATCGTTTGAATTTTTTTACTTTCTCTTGTATCTTTCGACATTAGATTTTTTTTTTTTTTGAATGAATGGTCTTTGAAATTAAATTGCAATAATCATCTTATTTACAGCCAATACAAACTACTTTAACAGCATTCATTATTAATTCTAGCTCTGACTTGTTTTATTCCTTCATTTTTTGTTATAAAAAAGTTATAAATCACAATCCACAGATATATTTTGTTATCTTTCATAACAATTTTTTTTTCAATTATTGTTATATCGTACTTGTATGTGTTTGAAAAAAAATCTCTTTAATAAAATACACTTTCTGTTATATAAACTTTGATATACATATTCAATTAAATGAATTCAGGGGAAATTTAGCTGTGATCAAGTAATTAAGAATAACAAAATATGTTATTTATAGATCAGTAAAAAATGTGTTATACATCTAAATTCTTAACTTTTAATTTTTAAAAAAAGATATAAAACTGTAATTTAATTTAATATTATTATTTTACACTTGAGCATGTTAGAATAATAAAATCACATATTTTCAGTAATAAATAATTTGTATAGTTGCATTTTTAGAGTACGAATTTCACGTATTTATAGCGATAGCACATTTGTGTAAAGATTGTTCTTAATTTGTTTTGTTTAATGGAATAAAAAATCGAAAGTAAATAAAAAGATAATTAGAATAAACAAAAATATCAGAAAAAAAAGTTAAAATTGTCTCTAGTTATTTTCTTTTCTGAAAAAAATTGTAATATATATATATATATATATATATATCACAATTATGTATATATATAATACAATCACAAAAAAAGTATTGTGATATAAAATAAAAATATTACACTTTATGCCTGTTTTTTGCATATTTAAATATATTCGAAAAAATCTACAAATTTTTATTCTGGCATGCTAATTAGCGTAAAAGAAATGTCCACATAAATGAAAATATTTGAAACAAAATTCTATGCATCATAGCCCTTGTAGCAATTTAGCACTTATGCTGGTATAGTAATCAAAGAGAAAAATATTCACATCAACTACTTAAGTAAAAACAAATGTTATTGAAAGCTGTTATTTCATGTACCGCTAATGCTTAAGAGTTGAAACTTGTCTCAAGGAGTTTCACAACTGTATACTTTAGATGCTGCATTCTTTACGGGCCCCTTACAGTTTTTTATCTCCCTCTTCCTGAAGTAAACTCTTTTATCTTATCCTACAAGCAGCATGATTCTAAAAGAATTGCTCATCAAGCAATTTTAAGGTCTGTGGATTTAAGTTTCCTCATCCACGAAGCACGAGGCAAGAGCCCTCGGTCAAACTTAATTAGAAGAGAAGAGCACTAGCACAATAAAAGTAAAGTTTGGAAAAGAAAATCACAATTGCCTTTGGTGACTTTAAATTCCAACCGAACGCTTTCGAAGTTAAATTACTGATGTATTACACTGAAGGGGAAAAAAATCACTGCTTTGTGTGTCTTTGCAAAAGAGTCTACAAGGAAAGCAAAATAAAAGCTTCAAAGTTTGAAAACTCGCTGAATCAATTGAGTAAGTAATTAAAAAGCAGATGCTTTGAAAACCGTAATAATTAGATTTTTTTTTTACAAACCAAGTTTAACTTTATTAAATAATAAGGCATTTCGCATCTGCCGGGTTTAAAGAATAAGATAAGAATGTCAATGTGAATTTTGAAAGAAAATATTTGGGTTAAAATGAAAACAATAAAATATTTTTAGAACAAAGGTAAATACTTCACGAAGAATTTCAATACACACTTTCCTCAAACATAACATCTAAACAAAACAAACTGTTAATTTTTCTACGAACAAAGGTATATTAATCATTTTTTCTCATAGAATAGAAGATCAAAATGGGACTAAGAAAGGGAGAAAGAGTATAAAAACAATTCAAAAGATACAACTGTTTATAAGGACTCAGGAAAAAAGGAAAAACATATTTAATACTTTCCTTTAAATAACAGAATGGGTTACTTCTATTAAAATGAAACATTACTACTTTCCACTTTGTTGTTAAGTCTCCTGCACGGACATAAATTGAAACTATTTCCAAGCCATAATACTCTAATAATATACATAAATCCCTAATTTAATTATATTAGCCCCATAAAATGGTATCGGAATCTTTATTGTAATATCTTAACAGTAACCACGGTAATAATGGTTCAAATAAAACAATAGTAATTTGTTCTTAGAACAAAATAAAAACAGAGAGTCAGTGTACTTGCATCAATGATAAAGGAACAAATATGTTAACTGATTTAAATATAAATAAAGAAATTAGAACTCATTTGAAAAAGTTTAATAACTGATTATAAAAATAACACTAAATTCTACTGCTTGATGAAAAGATCAAATCGTTCAAGACTTATGAAACCAAAAATATATAGAGCATTATACAAAATGGGGTAATTATTACACACAACATAATATCAATAAATTCACACAAGAATGACCCCTTCATATCCGTATATAATGATATGTGCCTGTCTGAATACCAGGTATCTTTATTATGCTGTCACTGAATCTTATGTTTTACGTAAAACATAAGCTTACAGGTCCGTAGGATAAGTTCCTAAGAATTGTCATTTACTTATTAATAGAATTAAAATATTTTACTTAATTTTAGCATAAGGTGTTTCAATTAAATAAATTAATCGATTGTTTATTAACGTCGTATTCTGAAAACATGTTGAATCGTCGTATTCTTCTTTGCCAACGAAAGCTGTTGGTGAAGGACCTCACAATTTTGAACTGAAATCAAGTGATGAGGTGCAACGTAGAACTGTGAACTCCCTTCTTTTAACTTCCACATCACACCGATGTAATGATTTCGAGACACGACAGATTTAATATGCATCAGCTCCTGTAGATAGCACTTTTTTCAGTGGCACCAGGATTCGAATCAACAATTCGACAAAAAATAACGTACACGATTAGCTACATGAGTGTGGGTAGAAATGTACCAGTAATTTTGAATCACTGTTAAATATGCGGTATACACCTGAACTGTGATACTTCCTTTTCCTAACTTGTTCATCACACTAAGGGAGGAATTTGTCAATGTATTTTACTAATTTCATTCAACCTTCAGTTACCCATCTCTCCACATATTGCACAGAAAGATGTGTTTTTAATAGGACTCCTATCAGAAGTCCTATTAAACTTATTCTATCCTCCTTTTTATCAGGACTCCTAGGACGTAGTCTTCTTCAAGAAGAATGTTGTGGTCACGGTAGCCTAGCGTTCATGGTGATGTGCAATAAGTAAAGTTATGTTACTTGCTTTCCCTTTCCAGGTGTTGAAATTTTAATGCCAAGCAGTGGCACTATATATTACTTATAGTGCCACTGTTTTACTTATATTCTAATGAATTTTCCAGGTTGTTGTTGTTACTAATGCTAACTGATCGATATGTGCTAGATCGAGGCCCACAAAATTCATCACGGCAAAGGGCTAAGTAACGCCTGTTGTTAACTGTAGCCTTCAGCACCATGCAGGTGACAGTACGTTTTGGCTCGTTTCCACCCTTATTTTGAGAGAGAACACCCTCAAGGTGTGTGTGGTAAGGAGCCTTCCACCTCTCTTTCCCTTCCACTAACCTCACGAGAGACTAGCGGCTCGTCGGCTATTTAGAGTACCCTAGACACTCTCTCTATATTTATCTTGCTCAAATTTTCAATCGTTAATAAAATGCATTTTAAAGCACTCAATTGAGCTGAAATTTTATATACACGCTTATTTTGGGTGACAATACAATAATTTAGTTATAATAAAAATTAATTGATTAAAACTAATTATTCAAAGAATTACAAATACAGCCACGTTGGCATCATTTTTGGCGTTTTAGCGACCATTTTGGTTACTTGTGTCAAAACTTGAAAATATTTTTTCTCACACATTTTAAAGCGCTCATTTGAGCTGAAATTTTCTATACACTATTGTTTTGGGTAACAATAAGATCATTTAATTATAATTAATTAAAATTATTGACTGAAATTAATTATTGAAAAAATTACAAATGCAGGCAAGTTGGCTTCATTTTTTTTTTTTTTTAGCAACTTGGGTCAAAACTTTAAAATATTTTTTTTTCTAAGGTGTAAAGCTGAACAGTTGAGCGGAAATTTTATATACACAATTGTTTTCGATGAGAATACGATACTTTAATGATAATTAATAAAAATTAATTGCCACTTATAATGTGACTCTGTCATATGTATATACATATTTATATTAATTGTAATTATTTAATAAAAATAAGCTAACATAATTTTTTTTGTTATTCTAAGTAAGAATTGACTTAAAAAATTTTTTATATTACTTGTTAAGCATTATTTTAGAACAATATTATGTTTCACGATGTAATTCTTTTTAGGAACTTCTTAGACATTTAAGCATTTGTCTCTAAATTCATTTTAATTGTTTCATTTCTTGAACTATTTGTTACACAAATATGTATGCTTTATTAATTTCCCCCGGTTTTTTAAAGCTATATGTAATAATAAACGAAAAGTAACATTTCACATGCATTAAAATTAATAACATCAAATATATAAAATTTGTTCAAATTTTGAGAAAAAAAGCAATTTAAAATATATGAATTATATTTCAAAACCACCCAGCATGATTTTTACAGTAAGTAACTCATGTCAATCAAGAGCTAGAAAGGAATTACGTTTCTATGCAAATATGTTGTAGCAAAAAAACTTAGTTGAACCATTAAAACTGAAATAAAAAGATACGAGAATGGAGATCCGCATCAAAGGAAATGTTAAAAGAAAAAATATCAAACGAAATAGGGCGTAGTTTATGTCTTTCATATCGCAAAAGAAATACACGCTTCTTTCAAATACTTGTCAGAGGATATTTTTCGAACTTCGAAAGCAAAAGAAATGAGCGTTTCCGTAAGTCTTTGTATTTTTTTGTTTACAGTACCTCCTTTTTAAATTTTTGTCATGCAAAGGAAAGTCAACTTCCTTTAAGGTTGTTTTTATGCCTAAAGAGAAAAGGGAAAGAAAAACGTTTCTTTTTGCTTTTTCACTCGTTCTTTTCTAAATCTTTAATGGAACATTTAAAACTTTAGAGTATTTGCCCTTTGAAGGACCGGAAATGTTTAATTGTAACCTTTAAAAGATATTAAGAGTTAAAGAATATTCTTATTCTTTTTGCTTTTTTTAGATGTGTCTTTTTTTATTTTTGCATTATTTCATTTGAATTTAATGCAAAAAGAGCTTTTCGTCCAAATATAACTTGTTCCATAACTATGCCAAATTTTTAAGTTCTGTCTTGCATTTAATTGTATATCCAAGTATCGCGATAGAGTATATATATATATATATATATAGATATGTATATATCTATATATATATATACAGTCGTCTTTCGATAACACCAACCCCTCGATAATTCGAAGTATATGCTCAGTCTCCAGAAAAACTCTTGATATTTCGAACTAGAACAATACATTTGTGTACACTCAATATTTCGAAGTAAAATCTGTGGCTGGCCAGACTACAACACGCAATAATTCGAAGTTATCTTATAAAACTCTCGACAATTCGAACACTAACTATCACGTGCAGTCCTGTAACAAACAGGTTGGAGCAAAGAAGTTATGAGTTGTATTGTCTCTGCTTGTCTCTCCTGTAACGTAGCCCCTTAAATGACCATCTGTCTGCCATCTCTTCTGTGTGTTTCACGGTTCCTCAAGCAAAAAGACACTTTTATTGCTTTCCTTCTTCAAGTGGACTACAGACTGGACGTACTTGTTGTCAGTGTCCATATCTTTCGTTCAACACGTGGCCTTACTACACATGTTATCAGAAAGGAAGGTCCACTATTATGAAGAAGAGATGCGTAGGATTGTACATGAATGTATTCGTTTAATATATAGAGCTGTTAACTTCTGCATATTTATATTGTATATAATATGTACTTTTTAAAATACTTTAAAATAATTGTATGCATACGTACAATTGTTGTTTTATTACATAGTTTCAAATTTAAATGTCTCAAAAAATCAAAAATTCTCTTCGTGTATTTTGGGAGTTTTTTTCCTACCCTCTTGATAATTCGAAGTTTTTCATTGGTCCCTCCAACTTCGAATTATCGAGAGTTGAATGCATATATATAGATATTACTTTGAAACTATGTTTCACCTTCCAATCTAACTCTTAAACCAAGGAATCTGCTATTGAATTAATGTGACTATTGTACTATAACCCTCACTGACATTATATTCTTGTATATTGTTTATAATTAAAGCATTATAGTATATTATTTACTGTATACATCTTTGTGTGTGCGTGTTTACTAAATTAGGCAAAGGTTTTTTTTTTCTCTTTGATTGATTACACCATAGAAAAGTTCCCATTTGCCTAAGTAAGTAGAAAAGCAAAAACGTTTGTTAATTAAATATATATCTTCCTCTCGTGCATTGGACATGAAAGGTTATGAAAAATAATAAAACTTTTTTTGTCATTTTTTTTAATATCAATATTGCTAATGTAGTAAAGATATTGCTCTAGACATTAAGTTTAGAGTATAGGAGGGAGAGCAAGCTAAAATTTATTTATTCAAAATATTTGTTGTTCATGCAGAAATCTTGAAATTGTTTTTGTTAAAAACAGCAATATTTCGAAAAAATTTCAATTTTATTTGTTTATTTGTTATATTTTTATAAAATAATTAATAAATGGTTAAATATATTTTACATTTTGAATATTTTATCACAGAATGTAACTATATTACTAAGCTCAGTTTATAAAATTACCCAATATCTTTATACAAATAATGTACTTTTGAATGAGGTTTGTAAGAATATCTAGTATTATTTATCTTGATGAGAGAAAAGAATCATTCTAATGATGCCGTCTCTAGGTTCAACACCATACACTTCTTAAAATGCTTCCGTCTTAAACTTAACACAGCATTCCACCACGTAAATGTGTAGGAGAAGCTATGAAAATATGTGTCTAAGTCATTTTTATTTATCACACCATAACATTAGAAAATAGATCACGCGATCGCAGTTGTTGCTCCCTCTGGGACTCAATAACGATCACTGGCCAACAATATAATTTTTCGTTTGATTCGCATTTGTCACAACTTTTTTTTTTTTGGAGAATGAGGGGAGGTTAGTGCTTTTGAATTGATAATCATTGATCTTGGCATGAATTTATGAGGGTTTGAATTGGTAATCATTATTATTCACAAAGATATCCAATGCTTCATGTATTAGCCAATATATTCCTGTTTACAGGATACCTGAGTTTCATTCGAAATACTTCGATGAGTCACAAGCTCATGGTTTTTTTTTCTTTCTCTCTAAAGAAGCTTTGAATGTTTACGTATTTGTTTTCAGTAAGCCTAACTATTCAAACATCCCAACTCAGCCTTTCTTTCCAGAAACAATAAACGTAACCCAATTAAAGAAGTTTCGTTGATTTTATCAAAAAAAACCATAAATTACAGTCATGTATTCAATCAAGTTTGACCATTTTTATCAAGTTATGTCCACGACAAAGAACATTTATATGATGCTACATCAAAAAGCACAGCAGATTAGTTTTTTAAGATGTGAATCTTTTTTGATGAAGGAAGTTTTGTGTTTATATCGCAATAGTAATAAACATCATAATTTTTATTAATAATTTAATATTATACAAAATTTTATATTATAATCGTATTTATTAATTAATTACATAAACCTGTGAAGGAATACTGCAAAAAATTCTCACATATTAGGTTGTCTAGTATAAAATGGAGCAAAAGTAGATAAAGCATACAACTTCATTTAGACACAATATTTATGCATAATTTATTTTTCGTGTTAAAGGTACATCTTTTCCTCTTTGTAACTTTTTTTCGGATTGAAAAAAATAACAGATCATCTTAAAATCTTAGTTTTTATTGGAAAAAAATGGAATTCAATATATGCATTTTTTGCTCCATTTCATACTTGACAACCTAATATATATCATAGGAACGTAGTGACGCCTCATATTTTTTTTTAACATTTATAAACCCCGTGCACCACGCAATGTATAACACGGGGCATACAACACAGACAGAAGAAAGTATTACAACACAAACATCCATGCCTTCTCCGGGATTCGAGCCCAGTCCCTACGGCACCGCAGTCAGTTTCACTGACCACTATACCGGATGGGCGGCAGACGCCTCATATTGATCTTCAGCTTTGTCAGAAGGAAGCTTGTTTGATAAAACTTCATTTGGACTATTAAATACTGAGTACACAAAATCATTTCTAATAGCGACTTTATAGCATTTAATTTTTTTTACCACATCCCTGAAATGTTAACATTTAACATTCAAAAAGTACATTAAAATTAAATTAAAATAATTGCGGAGAAATCGATTATCACGTTACCAAAAAGCAGCGATTGACTAAAAGTAAATAATTTGATATACTTGCAATGGATGTTTCTGTTTTCCATGAAAACCTGAGAATTACAACAATATATATATGATAATTTTTGATTTATCGTTTTGAGCTTTTTTTTTTTTTTTGGAAGACTACACTACTTTTATGAAATCGAATTGATTCTTAGGCCTTCAAAATGAAGATTTTATTGCCATTACTAATATATTGTGCACTATATAAATTTTGTAGCCTCCCCCCGCCCCAAGAAAAGTAACAGAGTGCATTTCGGAATTCTGCATCTTGTAGCGTGATAAATATAGGGATTGAAACCTTTTCCTCTTAACTGATCAACAATCAATAAAATTGAACTTGTTTCGAATGACATTCAAGTTGAAACGATGAGCGAATTAATGCATGCGGGCTGGGTACCTCAACTGTCTTGCAATTATTGATTGAATATTCTACGCTGCTAAGGTATGTGTTGTTTGTTGAAGGTTCTAAAAATTAGCCTGAAAATTATAATTAAACGTTTTAAATAAAAATCAGTACACATTTTTTTGTGCATGCATTACCCTGTTTGGTTGCAAACAACGTATTTTGCAATTTCTAATTCAATTAAAATGCATCATTGTTAACTATAACAAATGAAATGCGGTTTTATTTTGCCAATTTAACTAAATGTATTTTATTCGGTATTTTATTTTAAGCAATTACATAAGTAATTAATTATACATCTACTAATCATGAATTAAAAGTAATTATATGAACTAAAGTCGAATTCTCCTCAATCAATAAATCATACTTTATATGGTGTATTGTGATGTAATATCTAAAATAATATTCTGAGTGATAAGGCATTGATTATGATAATATCCATTTTACTTTTCCACTTTTGGACTCAAAGTAAAATCTAATGATAATATTTACATGAAATTTTCAGCATATCAGTAATCATTTGCTTTCAACGAGTAATACTAACAATAATAATCATTATTTTACCTGTACTATGAAACTTAAAAACACTTTTTTCCCCAAAAGGTTTTAATAATATTTAATGAAATAGAGAGAGAGAGAGATTTGTCCCTTTAAAAAAATCAATTATTTATTTAATTCTGTAATACTAATCACTTAATAGAAATGATTATTTTGAATAAGCATTTCTGTTCATTGTGTCTTTGGTTCATAAAGTTTCATTTTAGACTTTTCCCTACTTTTTTTTATGTATTTATTATTATTATTTTTACTTCTGATTTATTAAATTTGGCCAAAACTTCCGCCGCGTTTATGCACAAAAAAATCATAAAAATTTTATAAAACAAATCTTATTTTCTATAAAAACATTTTGAGGAATTTAATTTGTTTTTGAAAATGAAATATCAATAACACGACACCGAATTTTTAATTATAGGAATTTATTTGCCAAAACTTTCAAATCATTCGCTTTTTAATATTTTTTTTAAAAAGTAAGAATTTTTAAAAGAAGAAAATTAAAAGACTAATTCTTTTATTAATGAACAGCTTTATTATTTTCATTATTAAAATATTTTTGGTGTAAAAATTAATGGAAACAAAAATTTGTATTTTTCAGAATTGTATTCCACGAAATTAAGTTGTGTCTTAACTGAAAGATCATAGTTGCGAAGTCCTTGGTTCAGTTTTCTGTGTGTGTGTGTGTGTGTGTGTGTGTGTGTGTGTGTGTGTGTGTGGTGTGTGTGTGTGTGTGTGTGTGTGTGTGTGTGTGTGTGTGTGTGTGTGTGTGTGTGTGTGTGTGTGTGTGTGTGTGTGTGTGTGTGTGTGTGTGTGTGTGTGTGGTGCCATTGAAGTTCTACCTTGAGTATTGCTGATATTTGTAAATTCTGTCCAAAATTGAAGTCTTAACATTTCGTGGATTGAAGAAGGTGAATGGTGCAAGCTAAGGGTGTCGTCCGTATCACTTGACCGT